>NW_026506347.1:0-24180 GCF_026875155.1 Cherax quadricarinatus
ACAAATAACCCGCACATAAAAGAGAGAAGAAGCTTACGACGACATTTCGGTCCGACTTGGACCATTTACAAAGTCACACTAACCATGTGTCTTAATTTCATCTTGTCGGTATTATATACCATTCTTGTACTACTACTACTACTACTACCACCACCTCTTCCTGCCTATATATAGCCGTCCTGTTCCACTTCTGGTTAGTGTGACTTTGTAAATGGTCCAAGTCAGACCGAATCGTAGTCGTAAGCTTCTTCTCTCTTTTATGTGCTGGTTATTTGTGTATCGTTCCAGTCACGGTATTGTGCCTTTTTTTGTTATTTATGTTAGGTTTTAGCTTGCCTGAAACACAACATAACCAGAGGATGTCCATATATAATATTAAATGTTATCCAGTTTTAAATGGTTGTCCACGTGTCATATTAAATGCTGTCCAATTTTAAAAAGAGTATGTGTGAGTGAGGTGAAAGTGTTGAATGATGATAAAAGTATTTTCTTTTTGGGGATTTTCTTTCTTTTTGGGTCACCCTGCCTCGGTGGGTCACCCTGCCTCGGTGGGTCACCCTGCCTCGGTGGGTCACCCTGCCTCGGTGGGAGACGGCCGACTTGTTGGAAAAAAATGTACATTAATAATAGCTGCACCTATATGTTTACCTGGAGAGAGTTTCTGGGGTCAACACCCCCATGGC
Source organism: Cherax quadricarinatus (assembly GCF_026875155.1). Taxonomy (NCBI): domain Eukaryota; kingdom Metazoa; phylum Arthropoda; class Malacostraca; order Decapoda; family Parastacidae; genus Cherax; species Cherax quadricarinatus. Next base: position 684 of record NW_026506347.1, read on the forward strand.
CTGGTCTGTGACCAGGCCTCATGGTGGATCAGGGCCTGATCAACCAGGCTGTTACTGCTGGCCGCAAGTAATCCAACGTATGAACCACAGCCCGGCTGGTCAGGTACCGACTTTAGGTGCCTGTCCAGTGCCAGCTTGAAGACAGCCAGGGGTCTATTGGTAATCCCCCTTATGTATGCTGGGAGGCAGTTGACACTTATTGTGTTCTCTTAACGTGCTAGGAGTGATTTTCGTGTGCAAGTTTGGTACTACTGTAATTCCTCTAGGATTTTCCAAGTGTATATAATCATGTATCTCTCCTGCCTGAATGCAGATTTAAAAAACTAGGCATTATCCTAAAGACCCCAGTGGAAATAAGCCACGCTGTGTGACTTTCTTGGGTTATCCTGGGTTATTTACCCTATGTATGCTAGATGTACTTTTGTGTACCTGAGCTTAAATAAACTTACTTACTTAACCACTTTCTTGTCCCGTCACTCTGTTTACACTTTTTAAATATTGTAATAATCCCCCTCCATGAGGAAGCGGAAAAGAATCTTTCCTCTGCAAGCCATGTGTGTTGTAAAAGGCGACTAAAATGCCGGGAGCAAGGGGCCAGCAATCCCTTTTCCTGTATACAGGCTTGGACTTCCAGCAGGCGTGCATGAGTGTGTTAGATAGGAGTGAATGGAGACGAATGGTATTTGGGACCTGACGATCTGTTGGAGTGTGAGCAGGGTAATATTTAGTGAAGGGATTCAGGGAAACTGGTTATTTTTATATTGCCGGACTTGAGTCCTGGAAATGGGAAGTACAATGCCTGCACTCTAAAGGGGGGGGTTCGGTTTTAGCAGTTTGGAGGGATATGTTGTTTTTTCATACGTTTCTTCTAAACTGTTTATTCTGAGACCTTGCAAAAGCGTGATTATGTGTGAGGTGGTGAAAGGGGTTAAAGGGAGGGAAAAAGTATTTTTTTTTTGGGGTTTTTCTTTATTTTTGGGGCCCCCTGCCTTGTGGGTCACCCTGCCTTGGGGGGTCCCCCTGCTCGGGGGTACCCTGCCTCGGTGGGTCACCCCTCCCCTCGGTGGGTCACCCTCCCTCGGGGGTCACCCTGCCCGGGGGGTCCCCTCCCTTGGTGGGCACCCTGCCTGTGGGCCCCCTGCCTCATGGGTCACCTCTCGGTGGGTCACCCTCCCCGGGGTGGGTCCCCCTCCCTTGGGGGGTCCCCCTCCCTCAGTGGGTCCCCCGCCCTCGGTGGGTCACCCGCCTTGGTAGGTCCCCCTGCCTTGGGGGGAGAGGCCCCGATTGTTAAAAAAAAAAAAAAATTCTAAAGTTAAAAAAAAGAAAATTTTGTTTTTTTTTTTAGGGCACGTGCTTCGGGGGAACGTCAGTTTTTGAAAAAAGAAGAAAGAAGAATAAATTCCAATGAAAAAATAGTTACTTTAACATGCTTTTTACATTCTTAAGTAAGTTAGAAAAGTAATAAGTTATTAGGTATACAAAAATACAGTTACTAAATTATATACATGCCCCATGTGTGGGAAAACCCGGGGATAACCCAAAAAATCGACAGAGTGCATTTCCATTGGGGTCCTTTTCCCTTTATTTTTATAATTTAAAAAGGGTTATTTTTTTCTTATTATTTCCCCTGAAGAAAAATTTTATATCATACTAAAAAGATATTATCCGAGGGTATTAAACTATCTACCCCAGGGCATTAGCATCTACTACACGGGGTCATTAAGACATCTACTACAGGGGGGATTAAATATCTAAAATAGAGGGTTTTAAGCTATAAAATCGAGGGTCATTAAGACTATTATAATAGAGGGTCTTTCTGGAAAAAGGGAAAAAATTTAATGTATGTTAGAAAAAAATAGAAAATCATTCCCCTCCCTTTCTGTAGCTACATTCATCAGACCCCTTTTGGCACTCTTTTAAACGGGTTCTCTTGATGGTTTTTGACGTGCGGGAGTCTTTTCCCAAACCCTTTATTGCTAAAAAAAAGGGTTTGAGCCTGGCCACTGACTGTGGGTACAAAAAGTTGTGTCTCCCCCCTATTTACATGTTTGCTTTGGTTCCCAACCTTGACAAATTGACAGCAAGAATTTGGACACTGTTTGGAGAATTTTATAAACATATTTGCTTCATTTGTTTACTCTGTCTTCAACATTCAGCTATCCAACTGCGTAATTCATCCCGGCCTACGGTTCTCTTGGTCCCCAGCCCAGGATAAAACTTCGATTTTTTTCTGGTGATTTGCAGTCATTTTCAGTTTTTTTGTAAAGGCAGAGTACCATGAAACAAGCGTAATCCATATGGCTTTGTATAAGGGTAGCAAGGGCCCTGCGACCCTCAGAGGTAGACAGTGTTGTTATAAGGAACTTCAGTCGGCATTCGTTTTTTTTATACACGTTCCCCTAAAAATTCCCCTGACATGCAGGGTCAAAGGGGGGACCCCAGATATTTTCTGATAAAACCCAAAGTGATGGCCCCCCATTCACTGAACATTTAATTATTTACCCTTCCGTTTTGTTGGTCAAAGAAAAAGGCTTCAGTTTTCCCGGGTTTTAATGAAGTTTGTTGTTACTAACCATTGCTGCAGGACTCCATTTCCAGTGTTAAAACATTAGAAATTTTCTGTGGGCTTTCCCGACACTAAAGGCATGTCATTGCATAAGTGGAGTTTGCACGACAGATAGGATATCATTAAAAAGCATAAAAAAATAAGGGACCGAATACTACTTGGGGAAAAACCCACAGTTATCGGGGGGGGTTTGTTTTCCGTTTTGTTTTTTTGACTTTTGTCTTTTTGCAAAGGTAGGAAAAACCAGTCAAACGCCAACCGAAAGCTTGAAGTTTCTTACATAATATATTGTGGGACAGTATCGAAGGGGGCCCTTTTGCAGGTTAGGTTACCAACCTATGGGGTTCCCCTTTGGGACATTTCTGTTCTCGGTAATCCACAGATTAAAAGGGAGGTGTTTGAGAGGTTCTTCTAAAGCCCCGATTGAAGCTATGGAAAAGTGGGGCCCCTTTAAGGTATTAATCTTGAAACACCCCCCTCTCTAAAATTTTTAAAGATATTATACTGGTATACTAACGGGCCTTTTGTTGTTAATCAGACTACTATTTTTTTTGAAGTGGAGTAACTTGGCCCCTTGACCCTCTGGTAGGGATTAGTGGTGATTGATAGATTTATTATGTGGCAAAGGGATTGCAGTTAGAAGCACCACTTTTAGGAATTTAGACGGGATTTTTTACGGGGCCCTGTCCTTTTTAGGGGGTTTACCGCTTAGTTCTTTATAAAGTATGAGTCCCTTACTGTTGCAACTGTTTGGGGTTACCCCTTTTTTGGATAGTTTTTTTTTGAAACTTATCGGGGTCTGTGTTTAAAGGTTTTTGATGAGTGGTGTTTTTTAGTGTTGATAAACGGATTTTGGTAGAATTAAAAAATTTTGCCCCCTTAGATGTTTCGGGGCATCCCTCATTATCGATAGTGAGTATTGTTAGCCTATCTACTGGCTTATGGCTATCCCCCAAACTTTTTAGTTGTTGCCCGAGCTTTCTGGGGTTATGCTTTTACTCTTCAAATTTTTTTGCAATAGTGCTTTGCCTTTGCTCCTTTATAATTCCTGTATTGTTCCTCACCCTTTGGGGAAATTTTTTTAGTGCTGCAAAATCTGTCTGTTTCTTTAAAACTTTTTAGAGCTGGTCTTGAATTTCTATTATCTAATATCTCAGTAGTCATCCCGGGTTCGTTTTCCCTTTAATCCTAACCCTAACCCCTTTTTAATGAGCAATATTTTCAAGGAGATAGTGAACATTGTTTTGAATTTTTTTCCCGGCATGTTACGTCCCTGCAACTCGTTTTCTCGGCCCTCACAATTGTGTAGCCCATTTACCCGGTTTTTTACTTACTTTTTAGTTTACTCATTTTTTTTTTGTCCTGTTGGTATCCTATCCCGTGGTTTTTGGGCAGGGGAAATGAGAAATGATACAAGACCCGTGGGAAAGAGCCTTTGGGGCATAATGTTCTCAGCGGGTTACAAAGTATTGGGCAATTGGGTGGCTGGAACTGTGTGATCTGGGTTGGTGTTTAATTAGTTGAGTTAAAAATCCCGATTTGCTTTTTCCTTTGCATAGCCCCTTTTTTTTGTCTGAAAAAAATGTTGAAGTCCCCGTTTTTTCTCCAATTTTTTTTAAACCCCCACAAGATCTGGAAAATCTTTAAGAATGGTCTGGGTAGGAGGGGGTAACTAGTTTACTAAGATGGGGTTTGGGCTGGGAAGCGCCTTCAAACCTAGAATCTCCATTTTTTTTTATTTAAATCAGGTCTTGGGGGTTTTAAGCAAGTCTTTCAATGTAGGCACTACTCCACCCTTTTGTTTTCCTATCTAAGCGTTTTATTTGTAACCCTTTTATTTTGACCTGTCGTCGTCCTGTATCAACCAACCCAAAATTCAGAGATGGTTATAACTGCCCCCCAATTTTTTTGCTAGAATCTTGCCAAAATTTTGGAAAAAGTGATCTTGCGTTGAAGAATAAAGTGAAGGCCCGTTTTTATAAAAAAAACAAAATCTCAATATATGGCAAGGTCATTTGTAAATTTAAAAAAAGGAAAACAAGTCATCACGCTAAAGGGTAACTGTGCCCAAAATGCATTTTACACACAAAAAGTTCTTGCACCCTTTTCTTAAAAATTGTACTACATCCACATGACCCCCCCCTAACCCCTTTACATAAAGGGGCCTTTTTCTGTTTTTCATCGGCTTTATTTTCAGTGTTGACCTTTTTTGGGTTTGAGATAAAAGGCGTATTGTCTACATTGACCCATGTATGCATTACATATGGAGTTTAAAGGTTTATCATTCCCAGCTAGAGCCCTCTTATCACCGTCATTATCTGTCTGTTTTGCCCTTCACAATTTTGAGGTCCCGGATTTTTTTGGATTCACCACTTAAGAGCGCACAAAAAGGCTTTTGCCATTTTTTTTTGGGGAAAAGCGGTGTTGCCATACCCTTCGGGGATAGTGTATTTACTTTTTGGTGGAGGAAATGTTGGCTTTTTTGCCCCGGGCGTGTTACTCCCTTCACCTTTTCCAGCCCCCAACTGATTTCTTTCTTCAAAAAGGAATTGGAAAAAAAAGAAAAATAAAAAGGCCGTGCCCCCTAAGCCCGCCATTTTCCTCTTTTGTCTTTTAACTCATTTCAATAAAATTTATTTCCTTTTCCCGTCCCTAGTACCTTAGTTCTGCTTTAAAAAAATCAACTGAGTTTTTAGTAAAATTTCCTCTTCCAAAAACCCTCTTCCGCTCACTTTTTTTTCCCTTTAAATTAAAAAACCCCCACAGTTAACCCCTTATTACACATCCCCTTCCACCCCACTTCAAGTCTGGTTCCCAATTACTTCTAACCCCTTTTTATTCTGGTGACCCGAAGGGTTTAATCAAAGGGTTTTATCCTTCCCCAAAACCCCCCCAATTCCTTTATTTTGGGGGGGGTTGTGGTGTTGTTGATCCTGACCGTTTGCTGTTCAGCCATTTTTAAAACATGGGGGAGTAACGACAAACCACTTTCCTTTGGGTTATAGTTATTTTGGGTTTTCTGCTTGATTCCTCACTGTACACTAGGCAGCTGAATATAGGTCATATAAAAATTAACCGACTGTTTAAAATTCATTCTTTCCCCGCTGGCGAGGGATATCCGACCCTTAAACCTTTGGGAGTTTTTTTACTGTTGATTTGACGGGTGTTCCTGTGTTTCCCCCTTTGGGTTTGACTGGTACGGGATATGGGGGTACAGAAAAATGTTACTGTAACAATGAACGCCAGTAAAGTGAGAATTTTACATCATATTGTCGTTGACAGAGCGCTGTTGGATGCCGGGGCGCCCTGTTTTTTAAAGGTCAATTCTTTCCCTTTTTTGGCATGAAAAAAAAGTCCTAAAGTCCCCAGACCTGTCATTTTCCTTGGAGTTTAGTTATCAGGTTTTCTGCATTTGTCTTCCCCTTGAACATGGTGCGTTTATATGGAGGGCAGTTATTTTTTGGAGGGGAAAAAATTATGTTGGTTACTCTGGGAGCAGGTCTTTGGTATTTTAAAGCCGGTCCCCCTTTTGTCATTTTGTCCTTTCGTTGTCGTCACCATCAGTTTTTATGTCACTATGGGTTCCTTGCATGTTGTTGCAGCAGTACTTGCAAATGTGGCCATCACTGGAGTTTGGATAGGCCCAGGGGACGGCAAGATATAGGAGCAGCCTTGTTGCTGCTTGCTGCGGCTACGGCAAGTGAGGCAAACTGATCATGTCAGGATATACAACTAAGTGTTGAAGGCATGGATCATGCCCACGATTTCTGTAACTGGCATGCACATATAATCCGTCATTTGGATCCACTTAAAAACTTATTAATAATGCCGATGAGTTGTATAATTAGCATGCACATATAATCTATCATCGTTTGGATCCACTTATAAACTTTGTTATTAACCCCTAAACTGTCCAAGCAGATCTACGTTCATATGCGTAGTGCTCCAAAAGTAGATCTATGTTTTTTTTTATATATTTTCAAATATATATAAAAAAAAAAACGTAGATCAAAGTTTTTTTTACACGTTTTCAAATTTTCAAATGTAAAAAAAAAAAAAAAAGATCTACTTTTTTTACATACTTTCAAATGTTGAAAAAACGTAGATCTACGTTTGGACAGTTTAAGGGTTAATTCCGATGCATTCTATAACTAAATTATTAATCTTTTTTGAAGCAAAATTGACGTTATTCATAATACCTGACAAAGTGCATTTGTGATCCACAGAAAACATCAAGTATGAGTCTCTCATATGCATCAGGCAACTTGGCACCTCTGTAGCGTTCTCCGTATGTCAAATCCAATTCTGTCTCCTCCAGGCCAAATGACATGCCGGGGGTTTTAGTCATCACCTGCGGAAATCAGAACAATATATATATAGAGAGCAAAGTAATATTTATGGAGGGATCCAAGAAAATTGGTTAGTTGGACTTAAGTCCGACTAACCGGTCCTAAGACAATGAAAATAAGACACTGACTCCTTTTTTTTTGGGTTGTCCTGGGTAATCAACACATATACGTATTACTATGTGACGTGAAATCTCAGCCTTACAAGTCTTTTGTTCTCCTATTATATTTACTAATCCTTGATAATATGAGAAATCACAAAAGCGTATGGAATTTCACTATTTATCACCATGGTTACTTTGCACATTGCATGTTACAATGTATGATAGTTCTACTTATATATACAGTGGACCCCCGGTTTACGATGTTATTGCATTCCAGAAGTATGTTCAGGTGCCAGTACTGAACGAATTTGTTCTCATAAGGAATATTGTGAATTAGATTAGTCCATTTCAGACCCCCAAACATACACGTACAAACTCACTTACATAAATACACTTACATAATTGGTCGCATTGGGAGCTGATCGTAAAGCAGGGGTCCACTGTACTTGTACCTAAATAAACTTACTATACTCCTTTTACTAGGATTGCTAAAGTTAATATTTTTGCAAAACACCTTCAGTCACAAAATAAGATAAAATTAGATCAAAGTTAGAATAGCTGAGACATAAAACACGTGCAATACCTGGGTATCTTTGTTGAGAGAAATATATTGCCCCACACCTGCAGCTTTGTAAATTTTAATATTGTAGATTTGTGAATGGAGTCTTTATGGGAACCAGCGGAAGAATTGGCATCATGTAGTGGTAGAAGGTGTGGTTAGATGTGAGTGGGGCCTCCCTAGTGGAAGAACGTCTGACTTATAAGGTGAACCAGTCTTCTCCCACTGAGACTTTGCAATAAATTGGCCTTTATCACCACACTGACCTTGCAATAAAAGGTTTCTCGCACACTGGACTTGCAATAAAATGGCTTCTCCCCACACTGACCTTGCAGTAAATGGCTTCTCCAGGCTGGACACGGATAACAAGTTCGTTCCTCTTGCTCTGGTTGTGGAAGATGTCCCCGGCCACCTCACGGTATTGGATCCTCACCTCCGCCTTCCTCTCATTGAGTGCTTTACCTGTGAACAAACACACGTTAGGAACAAACTCACGTATATAACACATTAACATGTGTATGTGTGTGTACTCACCTAACTGTGGTTGCAAGTCAGAGCTCCTGGCCCCACCTCTTCACTGGTTGCCACTCTCTCCCTGCTCCATGAGCTTTTATCATACTTCTTAAAGCTATGTACAGATCCTGCCTCCACTACTCACTTTTTCCAGACTATGTTTTTCCACTTCCTGAACATCTCTGTGACTGAAGAAGTACTTCCTAACATCCCTGTGAGTCATCTGAACCTTCAACTTCCAACTGTGACCCCTTGTTGCTGTGTCCCACCTCTGGAACATCCTGTCTCTGTAAACCTCGTCGATTCCTCTCAGTATTTTATATGTCGTTATCATGTCCCCCCTATCCCTCCTTTCCTCCAGTGTTGAAATTTGCATTCCTTCTAAATCACATTAATTTCAGTTTATTTTCTGAATGGTGTGGGTGGCATCCTGGGTATAAAAATTAACCTAAGTTGAGGGAAATGCTCAGCATAACAAGGGACTTTCTATATAGTAGTATGTCACTGATGTCAGCTATGGTCTGTATAAGTTGTATCATGTACTGGTAGAAATAAAAGATTATTAAGATAAGAGATAAGATTTTGTTGGGATTTTTAACCCCCAGAGGGTCAGCCACTCAGGATAACCCAATAAAGTCAGTGCATCATTGAGGACTGTCCCCCAGGATGCCACCCCCACCATTCCACTAACACCCAGGTACCTACTTACTGCTAGGTGAACACTGACAGCAAGTGTAGGCTGACTAACACCCAGGTACCTACTTACTGCTGGGTGAACACTGACAGCAGGTGTAAGGTGACTAACACCCAGGTACCTACTTACTGCTAGGTGAACACTGACAGCAGGTGTAAAGACACACGCCCAATATTTCCACCTGTGCCGGAGATTGAACCACGGACACTCAGTGTGTACAGCGAGAGCGTCGCCTTTCATTATTATTGTTATTATTAATAGTATTACAAATATAACAACCTGGTTGATCAGTCCCTGATACACCACCAGGCCTGATCATGGACCGTGCCAGGGGGGCGCTGACCCCTAAAACAACCTCCATGGCTGTCTCCCAAGTTATACCAGCATAATATGAAGTTGATCAGCAAATAATATTACATTTACGACTGCCGCCACGAAGAGTAATTTAACCAAAAGAAAATACAAGCGGTGAAATGTAGCTGGCGTCCTTGTGGTGTGTTGCAATAACCCAGACAAGTTGTAACAACACTGGCTTAGCCTATTTTCACTGGCTTAACTTAGCTGCACAGGCTTAACCTGGCTTTACAAGCATAACCTAGCTTTACTGGCTTAATATAGCGTACTGCTTATCCTATCTTTACTGGGTTAACTTAGCTGTAGGCTTATCCTAGCTGTACGACATACGGTCCCGACTTGGACCATGTTACAAGTCACACTAACCAAGTGTCTCAATTCATCTTGTCATATTATTCTACCATTTCATGAACTACTACTAACTACACTTACTACTACTACTACTACTCACCACCCCCTCTTCCAGCCTAATATTATAGCCGTCCTGTTCACTTCTAGTAGTGTACTTTGTAAATGGTCCAAGTAGACCGAATCGTCGTCGTAAGCTTCTTCTCTCTTTAATGTGCGGGTTATTTGTGTATCGATTCCAGTCACGGTATGGTGCCTTTTTGTTATTGCACAACGTTCTAGTTTTAGCTTGCCTGAAACATCAACTAACCAGAGGATTCCATATATAATATTAAATGTTTAACCATTTAATGGATGGTCCACGTTGTCATCATTAAAATTACTGTCCAATTTTAAAAAGAGTATCGCTGTGAGGTTGAGGTGAAAGCTGATTTAATGATCGATGAAAAGTATTTTCTTTCTTTTGGGGATCTTTCCTTTTCTCTTTTGCGTCACCCTGCCTCGGTGGTACTCTCCTGCCTCGGAGGGTCACCCCTGCCTTGGGGTCACCCTGTCCTCGTGCGGGCCACCCTGCCTCGGGGCCACCCTGCCTCGTGGGAGACGTACCGACTTCTGTTGGAAAAAAATGAACCTTAATAATATCTGCCCTATATTTATACTAGGAGAGAGTTCGGGGGTCCAACACCCTCCCCCCCCCCATGCCCATGGTCTGTGACCAGGCCCTCAGGTGGAACACAGGGAGCACCATTACCGCATCCAACCCCTGCACGGCTAGCGATACTGCAGGCCGCAAGCTAACTCTCCAACGTTATGAAACCACAACAGCCCGTCTGGTCAGGTACCGACTTTATGTGCCTGTCCAGTGCCAGCTTAAGACAGCCAGGGGTCTATTCGGTAATCCCACCTTATGTATGCTGGGAGAGCAGTTTGACACATATGTGTTCTCTTAACGTGCTAGAGTCGATTTTCCGTGTGCAAGTTTGGTACTACTGTAATTCCTCTAGATTATTTCCAAGGGTATATAAGCATGTTATCTCTCCTGCCTGATGCCGATTTCAAAAACTAGGCATTATCCTAAAGACCCCATGAAAATAAGCCACGCTGTGTTACTTCTTGGGTTATCCCTGGGTTGTTTACCCTATGTATGCTAGCTGTACTTTTGTGAACATGACTTAAATAAACGTACTTACTACTTAACCACTTTCTTGTCCCTGTCACCTGTATACACTTTTTTAAATATTGAATAATCCCCTCCATGAGAGCGGAAAAAGAATTCTTCCTCTGCAAGCCATGTGTGTTGTAAAGGCGTCTAAAATGGCGGGAGCAAGGGGCCACAAAGCCCTTATCCTGTATACAGGCTTGGACTTTCCAGCAGCGGTATGAGCGTTTAGATAGGATGAATGGAGACGAATGATTTGGGACCTGACGATCTTTGGATGTGACAGTAATATTAGTGAAGGGATTCAGGGAAACTGGTATTTTAGATATTGCCGGACTGAGTCCTGTAAATGGAAGTACAATGCTGCACTCAAAAGGAGGGGTTCAGGATAATAGCAGTTGGAGGGATATGTTGTGTATCTTCATGAAGTATAAGCTTCTTAAAAATGTTTGTGTTCCTGAGCACCTCGTGCAAAAACAGCGAAAATTTTGAAGTGTGGTGAAAGTGTTGAATGATGATGAAAGTAATTTCTTATTTGGGATTTTCTTTATTTTTGGGTCACCCTGCGCCTCGGTGGACACCCTGCGCCTCCGTCCAGGCGTCACCACCCTGCCTCGTGGTCACCATGCCTTTGTGGTCCACCCAGCCTCGTTGGGGTCACCCTGCCTCCGGTGGGTCACCTCTGCCTCGTAAGTCACTCCTGCCTGGTGGAGACAGCCTACTTGTTGAAAAAAAAAAAAAAATGTACACAAGTTAAAAAAAAGAAAACTTTTGTTTTTCATTTTAGGGCACGCTGCTTCGGGGGGATACAGTCAGTTTGTTGAAAGAAGAAGAAAGAAGAATAAATTCCAATAGAATAAATAGCTTACTTTAACATGCTTCTTTACATTCATAGTAAGTAATGTTAGTAAGTAAGTAATTTATTCAGGTATACACAAATACAGTTACATAGAATTATCATACATAGCAGCATATGTGTAGAGAACCTGGGATAACCCAAAAAAGTCAGACAGAGTGACTTATTTCCATTGGGGTCCTTTTACCTTATTATTATAATATAAAGGTTATAATATTTTCTTATTATTCTACCATGAAGAAACATCTTATTATCAGACTAAAAAGACCAACTACTACACGAGGGTCATTAAGACTACTACTACACTAGGGTCATTAAGACAATCTACAACACGAGGGTCATTACGACTTAGCTAACTACACAGGGTCATTAAGACTATCTACTACACGAGGGCGTCATTAAGACTATCCTACAATACGAGGGTCCATTAAGACTAAACTACAATACGAGGGTCATTAAGACTATCTATAATACGAGGTCATTACTAGGAATAAGGTAAAAAATTTACATGTATGTTAGCTAAAAAATTAAAAATCATTTCCCATCCCTTTCTGTAGCTACATTTCACCACTCCCTTTTGGCGGCGCCTTCTTGAACTGGTTCATCCTATGACTGCTTTGACATGTGCGGGCATCTGTTTCCATTCCTTTATTGCTGTACAATAAAAGTGTTTGACGCCTGGCCCTGACTGTGGGTACTACATAGTTGTGCTCTCTCCCCCTAGTACTAATGATTGCTTTGGTTCCCAACCTGACAAAATTGACAGCAAGATATACTGGACACTGTTTGTGACAATTTTATAAACATGATTTAGCATCAGTTGTTTTACTCTGTTTTCAACATTCCACAATATCCAACTGCTGTTTAAATTTCCTCCCGCCTACATTTCTCTTGGTTCCCCTCCCCAGGATGAATCTTACGATTTTGTTTCTGGTGATTGCAGTCTATCTTCAGTTTTTTTTTGTCAAGCAGAGTACCCTGAAGAGCAAGCGAATCCATATGGCATTGTATAAGGGCTAGACATAGGTCCTGCGAGCCGCAGTAGGTAGACACTGTGCTTGTCTAACAGAACTTCATCTGGGGCATTCGCTTTCTTTACTACACGTTCCCTATCACTTCCTTCCTGACATGCATGGTCAAAGGGGATTCCATATTTTACTGAGAAACCAAAGTGATGGCTCCCCATTACACGAACTTTAAAATTATTTACCTTTCCTCATTTTAATGTTTACGTGTAAAGAGAATGGCTTCATTTTCCCTAGGGGTAATGATAGTCTTGTGTCTACTACCCATTTGCTGCAGGACTCCAGTTTCAGTGTTAACACATTAGCAATATCTTTTGGTCTTTACCTGTCACTAACAAGCACTGTCATCTGCATACAGTAGGAGTTTGCACTTGACACTGATAGCAAATCTTAGACAAGCATATGAAAAAAAGGGCCCAGGATACTACCTTGGGAACTCCACAGTTTATCGCAGGGTTCAGATTCCGTTTGTTGATTTTGAACTATTTGTCTCCTGTTGCTTAAGGAAGGATTAAACAGTCTACAGAACCTATACCGATAGCATTGAAGTATCTACATACAATATTTGGATGACGTATCGAACCTTTTGCAGCTAAGGTTACCATACCTAAGAGGTTCCCCTTTGACATTTTCTGTTCTCAGTAATCCAACAGATTTAATAAGAGTGTTGGTTGAGGTAGTTCTTCTAAGCCCGATTGATAGCTATGAGAATGTTGAGTCATTAAGGTACTTAACTACTTGAGACTACACTGCCCTCTCTAGAATTTTAGATATGATAACTGAGTATACTAACAGCCTATATTGCTTACATCAGACCTAACTATTATTCGTGCAGATAGGATAACTCTGCCTCCTGAACCCTCTGGTACGGTAATAGTTGTGAATGATAGATTATTAAGTGAGCAATATGGATTGACAGTTCAGAACACCATCTTTTTAGGAACTTAAGACGATGTATCAGGGCCGTTACTCTTAGTTGGGTTTAACCTGCTTAGATCTTTTTGAATAAAGTCATGAGATACACTTACTAGTTGACAACTGTTTGGGTTACCCCTTTATTGGTATAGTCTTTTTGAACTTATCAGAGTCTGGTTAAAGGTATTTGATGCAGCTGTAGTTTACTTACTAGTGTTGATGCAACTATGTAGTATAATTAAACAATTTGCCACCTAAGAAGGTTTCGTGCAATACACTCATTAATCGATATGAGTACTAGTAAGACCTATCTACTGGCTTATGGCTTACCCCACTGTTTTAGTTGTTGCCAGGAGCTTCTGGGTTATGCCTTATACTCTTCAATTTTAGAGCAAGAGTGCTTTGCCTTTGCTCCTTTTGTATAATTCTCTGTACTCTGTTCCTCACCCTTTGGAAAATCATTAGTGCTGCAAATATCCTGCTCTGTTTGTCTTTAAATCCTTTTAGCAGCTGTCTCTGAATTTTCATATCACCTAATATCTCAGTATCATCCAGGGTTCAGTTCTCGTTAATCCTAACCCTAACCTCTTTTAACTGAGCAATATTATCAAGATGATAGTGAACATTGTTTTGAATTTTTCCCAGGCATCGTTTACGTCCTTGCACCTCTTATCCTCTGTCCAGATCACAATTGTGTAGCCTATTTATCCCAGTGTTTCTTTACTGTACTTTTCTAGTTGACCTCATTTTTATTGTCCTGTGTAGGCCTATCCAATCCCTATGGTTTTCCTGGTGCATAAAGATGAAAAGATCACTAAGACCTGTGGTAAGACGCCTGACAGACTAATGTTTCTCAGCGCGGTTACAAAGTATGTGGTCAATAGGTGGCTGAGAACTGTGTGATCAGGTTGGTGTATTAATATTAGAGTGTAACTATTTAATCCTAGACTTTGCTTATACTTTTGCTTAGCCCATTATTTTGTCTGCTGAAAACAGATGTTGAAGTCGCCCAGTAATTATTGCTCACAATGTTTTTCAACTCCGGACAATAATCTGAAAAAGTCTCTCTAAGAACTGGTCCTGGGTAGGAGGGCGGTAACTGGGGTTTCCTACTAGATGGGTTAGGTCTTGGGAACAGCACTCCAAACCCTAGATAAACCTCCAGTTTTTGTTATTAAATCAGGTCTTGGGTTTAAGCTAAGTCATTCTAATGTAGGCACATACTCCACCGCCCCCCCCTTTCTGTTCCGATCTAACGTTTTATATTGAACCTTCTATTATGACCTCGTCGTCAGTCACTGTATCATCCAACCAAGATTCTGAGATGGTTAAACTGCCGCTCGCTAAATTTGTTAGCTAGAATCACAGCCAATTTAGGACGAAGTGAATCTTGCCGTTGACATGAATAAAGTGAAGGCCTGTTTCATAAATCAATCATAAACATCAATATATGGCAATGGGATCATTTTAATAAATAGGTAAATCCCCATGTCCATCACTGCTAAAGGTAACTGTGCCAAAGTGATTGTTACACACAAAATGAATTCTTCGCCAATTGCTATAATTGTACATACATCCAACATGCACCACCCCTTACCACCATTTACATAAGGTTCCATTCTGATTTTATGCGTGCTTTAGTACAGTGTATGCACCAGTTTGGTGGTGTTTGAGATAATAATGCTGTATGTCCTCACAGTGACCTATGTATGCCTTACTATTGATTTAAGGTTATCATTTCTACTACGAGACCGTCATTATCACCGCCTTCATCTTCTGTTTTGCCTCTGCACAATAGTTTGAGTCCTGGATTAATTTGATCTCACCAGCGAGAAAGAGCGCTACAATAAGATCTGTGTGCCACTGTTTTTGTTTGGGTATGCGGTGTTGCCATACCTTCGGCGAAGTGATAATTACTTTTCAGGTAGGATGGCTACTGTTGGGCTTTTACTGTCCAGGGCGCTGTTACTCCATTCACCTTTTCCGCCCATGACATGGATTTCTTTATCTTCATGGAATGAAGAAAGATAAATATAATTAATTGGCAAAGCCTTACCACCCCTAATGCCTGCCATTTTCACTCTTCGCTCTTTACTCATAACAATAATATATATTTCTCTTTTCCAGTCCCTAAGTACACTTAGATCAATCTGCATTAGCAATCACCACTGAGTACTAGTAAAATTTCCTCTTCAAACCCCCTTCACTGCTCACTTTTCCCTTAACTTCACAACACCTTACGGTTTACCCCCTTCATTAACACACTCCCCTTCCACCTCACTTCACAGGCTGGCTTCACCAATTACCTTCTAACTCCTTTCATTCTGTAGACCAGAAAGGTTTAATCAATGTTTTAGACCATCCAAATCCCCCTCAATTCCATATATTGGGGTTGTGTGTGTTGTTGCCTCCTGACCTGTCCTGCTGTCTCAGCCATTTTTAAAACACTGAGGTAAGTATCTCCACCTACTAACCGACTATATCCTTGAGCTTATAGATATATTTTGGCGTTTCTTCTATGATTCTCTCACTGTACACTCACTGGCAGCTGAATATAGGTCACTACTATAACATAAACCTTGACTGTTAAACTATTCACATCTTTCCACGACTGGCACTGAGGGATTATCCGACCTAAAACCTTGGAGTTTATGTCTGTTGAATGACGATGACTCCTGTGATTCCCCCAGGTAGCACTGGTGAAATATGGTGGTACAGATATAAATTTACTGTACAACAGATGCACCCCAGTAAAGATGAGAATTTCACATCACTAGTTGTAAACGTCTGACAGAAGCTGCTGTTTGGATGCGGTCAGCCCATGTTTAAAGGCTCAATTCTTTCCTTGTTTGGCACTGAAGAAAAAAAAGTCCTAGAGTCCCTACAACCTGACATTTCCTTGGAGATTTAGTTGATCAGGTTTTTCTGCCATGTTGTCCTTTCCGTAGAACACTGTGCCGTGATAAGGAGGTCTGTTATTTCATTGAGTGGAAACGTCCTCCATGTCCTGGTTCACTCTGTAGCAGTCAGTACTTGAATGCCGGTCCTCTTTTGTCCATATTATTCCATTTCGTTGTCGTCACGGTCAGTTTTTATGTCACTATGGTCCTTGCATGTTGTTGCAGCAGTACTTTGCAAATGTGGCCATCACTGGAGTTGGATAGGCCCAGGGACGCAAGATATAAGCAGCCGTGTTGCTGCTTGCTGCGGCTACGGCAATGAGGCAAACTGATCATTCAGATATTAACGACTAATGTTGAAGCATGGAATCATTCCCACATTTCTATCTCTGGCACGCAGTGGGGGGGTTTTAAAAAAAAAACATATAATCTCATTTGATCGCACATAAAAACTTATTAATAAAGCCCGATGAGTTTGTATAATTATCAGCACATATAATCTATCATCGTTGGATCCACTTATAAAATTTGTTATTAACCCCAAACTGTCCAAGCAGATCTACATTCATATGCGTAGTGCCCAAAAATGATCTATTTTTTTTTTTATATATTATCAAATATATATAAAAAAAAAAGTAATCATAGTTTTTTTTACACGTTTTCAATTTTCAAATGTAAAAAAAAAAAAAAAGACTACTTTTTTCCCTACATTCAATGTTGAAAAAATGTGATCTACAATGTGACAGTTTAAGGATAATTCCGATGCATTCTATAACTAAATTAGTATGTTTTTGAAGCAAAATTGACGTTAATTTCATAATACCTGACAAAGTGCATTGTGATCCACAGAAAACATCAAGTATGAGTCTCTCATATGCATCGGCAACTTTGGCACCTCTGAAGCGGTTCTCCATATGTCAATCCAATTCTGTCCTCCTCCAGGCCAAATGACATGCCGGGGGGTATAGTCATCACGCGGAAATCAGAACAATATATATAGAGAGCAAAGTAATATTTTTTTATGGGAGGAAAAAAAATTCTTCCCCCCCAGAAAATTGTTAGTTGGACTTAAGTCCACGACCGGTCCTAGACAATGAAAATAAGACACTGACTCCATTTTTTGGGTTGTCCTGGGTAATCAACACATATAACTATTTAACTATTGTACGTGAAATTTCTGCCTTACAAGTCTTTTTGGTTTCTCCTATTACAATTCTAATCCTTGATAATATGAGAAATCACAAAAGGCAAATGGAATTTCTCTATTTATCACCATGGGTACTTGCACAATGCATGTATACAATGTATGATAGTTTCTACTCATATATACAGTGGACCCCCGGTTTACGATGTTATGCCTCCAAAGTATGTTCAGGTGCCAGATACTGAACGAAGTTTGTCTCATAGGAATATTGTGAATTAGATTAGTCCATTTCAGACCCACAAACATACACTACAAACTCACTTACATAAAGATACACTTACATAAATTGGTCGGCATAGGAGCTGATCGTAAAGCAGGGGGTCCACAGTACTTGTACCTAAATAACTTACTATACCTTTATACTAGATTGCAAAGTTAATATTTTTTGCAAAAAACCTTCAGTCAGCAAAATAAGAATAAAATTAGATCCCAAGTTGAAAAGCAGAGACATAAAACCCGTGCAATCCCTGGTATCATAGTTGAGATAAATACAGATGGACCCCGCATAACGATTACCACCCGAATGCACCATTATGTAAGAGTATTATTTAAGTTCGTATATGATGTGTATGTTAGGGGTCTGAAATGGACTAATCTACTTCACAATATATCTTATGGGAACAAATCGTTCAGTACTGGCACCTGAACATACTTCCTGGAGTGAAAAAAATCGTTAACCGGGTCCACTGTATATTGCACACCACAGCTTTGTAAATTTATACGTATATGTGAGAATGGATCTTTTATAGTGGAACCAAGGAAGAATTGCAACATGTAGTGGTAGCAAGGTGTGGTTATATGTGAGTGGGGCCACCCTAGTGAAGAACGTCTGACTTATAAGGTTGAACCAGTCTTCTCCCACAGTGACATTGCAATAAATGCCATCACACCACACTGACCTTGCAAATAAATGGTTTTATTTTCCCTCACTCATGCCCCCACACTGACCTGCAATAATGGCTTCTCCCCACACTGACCTTGCAGTAAAATGGCGTTCTCCAGCTGGACACGGATAACAAGTGTCGTTCCTCTTGCTCCTGGTTGTGGAAGATGTCCCCGGCCCACCTCACGGTATTGGATCCTCACCTCCGCTTTTTTTTCTTCCTTTTTTTTTTACATTTCTCTTTTCTCCTCACACTGAGTGCTTTACCTGTGGAACAAACACACTTAGGAACACACTCACTTATATAACACATTAAACAGTGTATGTGTGTGTACCTCACCTAACTGTGTTTGCAGTCAGAGCTCCTGCCCACCTCTTCACTGGTTGCCACTCACCTCCCTGCTCCATGAGCTTATCATACATCTTAAAGCAATGACAGATCCTGCCTCCACTACCTCACTTCCAGACAATGTATTCCACTGCCTGACATCTCCTGGACCTGACGAAGACTTCCTAACATCCCTAGATCATCTGAACCTCAGACTTCCAACTGTGACCTCTTGTTGCTGTGTCCCACCCCTGGAACATCCTGTCCTCTTAAACTCGTCGATTTCCTCTCATATTTTATATGTCGTTATCATTCCCCCCTATCCCTCCTTTCCTCCAGTGCTGAATTTTGCATCCCTTCTAAATCACATTAAATTCAGTTTATTTTCTGAATGTGTGGGTGGCATCCTGGTATAAAATAACCTAAGTTGAGGGAAATGCTCAGCATAACAAGGACTTCAATATAGTATATGTCACTGATGCAGCTATGGTCTGTATAAGTTGTATCATGTACTGGTAGAAATAAAAGATTATTAAGATAAGAGATAAGATTTGGTAGTGATATTTAACCCCAGAGGTCAGCCACTCCAGGATTAACCCAATAAATCAGTGCATCATTGTGGTCTGTCCCCCAGGATGCCATCCCCACCATCCACTAACACCCAGTACTACTTACTGCTAGGTGAACACTGACAGTAAGTGTAGCTACAACACCCAGGTACCTACATCTGCTAGTGAACCACTGACAGCAGGTGTAAGGTGACTAACACCCAGGTACCTACTTACTGCTAGGTGAACCACTGACAGCAGGTGTAAAGACACTCGCCAATATTTTCCACCGTGCCGAGAATCGAACCACGACCTGCAGGGTGTACAGCGAGAGCGTTCGCCTTTCATTATTGTTGTTATTATTAATAGTATTACAAATATAACAACCTGTTGAAGGCGTCCTGGATCACCACCAGCCTGATCATGACCGGCCAGGGGGCGCGGACCCCTAAAACAACCTCTGGCAGTCTCCCAAGTTATATCCAGCATAAAATAAGTTGATCACAAATAATATACATTTACCGACTGCCGCCCGAAAGGAGTAATTTAACCAAAAGAAAATACAAGCGTGAATGTATCTGGCGTTCTATGTGGGGTGTTGACAATAACCCAACAAGTTGTAACAACACTGGCTTACCTATTTTTCACTGGCTAACTAGCCTGCACAGGCTTAACTGGCTTTACAAGCTAACCTAGCTTTACGGCATAATATAGCTTAATGGCTTACCAAGCTTTACTGGCTTAACTTAATGTACTGGCTTATCCTACTGGACTGGCTTAAACCTAACTTTTTTTACTGGCTTAACCTAACTTTACGCTTATACTAGCTTTACTGGCTTCTAACCTATTTACTGGCTAACCTAGCTTACTGGCTTAACATAGCTGACAGGCTTAAAGTAGCTTTACTGGCTTATCCTAGCTTTACTTGGCTATAACTTTACTGCACAGGCTTACCTGCTTTACAAGCGTAACCTAGCTTACTGGCTTATACTAGCGTTAACTGGCTTAACCATAGCATTTCTGCTTAACCTAGCTTTAAACTGGCTTATACTACTTTACTGGCTTAACCCTAGCTTTAACGGCTTAACCTAGATTTACTGGCTAACAAAAGCGGTACTGGCTTTAAACCTAGCTTTACTGTTAATCCTAGCTTTTTACTGCTTAACTTAGCTGTACTGGCTTCTCCTAGCTTTTACAGGCTAACATGAGCTAGTACTGGCTTATCCTAGCTTACTGCTTATCCTAGCTTATCGGCTAAACATAGCTTACTGGCTTAACCTAGCTTTACTGGCTTATCCAAGCTTTACGCTTATCCTAGCTTTACTGCATAACATAGCAGTACTGCTTAACTACTTTACTGGCTTTATCCCAACTTTAACTGGCTTAACTTAGCGTACTGTCTTAACCTAGATTTACTGCTTATCCTACTTTACTGCTTAACTTAGCGTACCTGGGCTTAACCTAGCGTTTACTGGCTTATCCTAGCTTTACTGCCTTAACATACTGTACTGGCTTAACCTAGATTTACTGGCTTATCTAGCTTTACTGGCTTAACATAGCTGTACTGGCTTAACCTAGCGTTACGGCTTATCCTAGCTTTACTGCTTAGCTGTACTGCTTAATCCTAGCTTACTGCTTAATCCTAGCTTTACGGGCTTTAACTTAGCTGTACTGGCTATCCTAAGCTGTACTGGCTTAACCTACTTACTGGCTTATACTACTCTACTGCTTAACCTAGCTTTACTGCTTAACCTAGCTTTACTGCTATTCCTAGCTTACTTGCTTATCCTAGCTTACTGGCTTAACATAGCTGTAAAGGCTTATCCTACTTTTACTGGCTTATCCTAGCTTTTACTGGCTAACTTAGACTGTACTGGCTTATCCTAGATGTACTGGCTTAACCTAACTTTACTGATTTAAACTAGCTTACTGGCTTAACTAGCTTTACTGGCTTAACCTAGCTTTACTGGCTTAACCTAGCTTTACTGGCTTAACATAGCTGTACTGGCTTAACCTCTATATACTGCTATCCTACTTAACTGCTTAACTTAGGCTTGTACAGCTTATCCCCTAGCATTACAGGCCATATCCTAGCTTTACTGCATTAATCCTAGCTTTACTGCTTTAACTTTACAGTACTGGCTTATCCTAGCTTTACTGGCTTAACCCAAGCTTACTGGCTTAACCTAGCTTTACTGGCTTAACCGAGCCTTTACTGGCTTAACCTAATCTTTACTGGCTTAACCTAGTTTTACTGGCTTAACCTACTTTATACTGGCTTAACCTACTTTACTGGCTAAACATAGCGTTACTGCTTAATCTAGCTTTACTGGCCTAACCTAGCTTTACTGGCTTAACCTATCTTTACTGGCTTAAAACCTAAGCATTACTGGCTTAACCTAGCTTTACTGGCTAACCTAGCTTTACTGGCTTAACCTAGCTTTACAGGCTTAACCTATTTACTGGCTTAACCTAGCTTACTGGCTTAACCTACTGTACTGGCTAACCTAGTTTTACTGCTTAACTAGCTTTACTGCTTTAACCTAGCTTTACTGGCTGAACCAAGCATTACTGCTTAACCTAGCATTACTGCTTAACCTATCTTTACTGCTTAACCTAGCTAACAGCTTAACTCTAGCATTAACATGGCTTAACCTAGCTTTACTGGCTTAACCTAGCTCTACTGGCTTACACCTACTTTAACTGCTTAACCTAGCTTTACTGGCTAACCTAGCTTTACTGGCTCAACCTATCTTTCAGCTTAACCTAGCTTTACTGGCTTAACCTAGCTTACTAGCTTAACCTGCGTTATGGTTTACCTAGCATTACGGGGCTTAACCTAGCGTACTGCTAACCGAGCTTACTACTTCACCTACTAGACACTTAACCTAGCCTTTGACTGCTTAACCTAGCTTTACTGGCTTAACCTAGCTTTACTACTTAACCTAGCTTTACTGGCTTAACCTACTTTCCTGTCTTAACCTAGCTTAAATCAATATACACTACCATTGTAGATAAGTAATATATTATTATATGGGTATAACACATCATCCATATGGGTATAACACCTCATTATAGGGTTATAACCCCTCATTAATTGTTATAACACCTCATTTATTTGATATAACACCGCTTTATATGGGTATAACACATCTTTATATGGTATAACAACCTCATTATATGGGTATAACACCTCTTTAAATGGTAAAACATAGGTGACATGAACCATTGCACAAGGGTACTGACCTATACTAGTTCCTAGTCTGCGAATGAGTTCATGAAATAGTGACGCGCCCTTGACCCCACACCTTCTAGTCCACCACCCACATAACTCGTCAGCCACGTCCAATGCAACATGGTTGAGATAGAGGCTTGAAACACCTGCAGGCTTATGTATCAGTGGGTTATCTTTTTATGGTTTTTAACGTGATGTTGGAGTGCTAGCAATAATAATTTATTCCATGTATTGTTTGTAATTGCTTATAAAGCACCTGAGAGCGAAACGTTGCCACAAATAAATGTCACATTAGTTGCACTTTTGTCCTTTTAATTTTTCAAGGGAATATTTATTGAGCTGGGAAACCAGAGAACCGAGTCCCGATAACTAAATTATCTTTGGATTTTTTTAACCTTTGAGGGTTTTGCCACCCCGGATAACCCCAAAAAATCAGTGGGTCATCGAAGACTTCTAACAATTTCCATTGGGGGCCTTAATCTTTTCCCCAGGACGACCCACACCATCACAACACCCGATGTGACCCACACCACCACAACACCCAGGGTGTGACCCACCCATCCACTAACACCCCCGGGGTGTGACCCCACCAGTCCACTAACACCCAGGGTGTGCCCACACCAGCCACAAAAACCCAGGATGGACCCACACCCGTCCCCTAACACCCAGGATTGGGCCCCCCAACCGTCCACAACACCCCAAAGTGACCCCAAACCCGCCACTAACACCCCGGGGGTGTGACCCACACCAGTCCACTAACACCCAGGATTGACCCACACCCGTCCCCAACCCCAGGGTGTGACCCCACCGTCCCCTAACCCCAGGGGTCCCACACCGTCCACTAACACCCCGGGTCCACCCACACATCAACTAACACCCGGAGCCACCCCACCCGCCACTAAAACCCCCGGAGCCCCACACCAGTCCACTAACACCCCGGGTGGGACCCCAACCAGACCA
>NW_026506348.1:0-23745 GCF_026875155.1 Cherax quadricarinatus
AGCTGTGTATCCTAAGATGATACCTTTACGGCGTATCAGAAAAAGATTCTATTATTGAATTGTCTCAACCCAGGCTATTATCGTCTTTCGCTTGCTTTTCCTGGAACGAATTCTTTCGGATTTCTCCTAATCTTTAACCAATTATTTCCTTCTCTCTCTCTCTTCACCTATTAACGTCTTCATAAACTGTTTATCCTGACTAGCTTTTCATACTGGTCCAGAACACACTATGGGGGGAGGGAGGCACGGGTTATTCAATGTTAGGAGCTTAGTACATCCACCAGGCTTGTGTGACTGACTCATGATAGGGCGAGTATCGGTACTTTTTAAGATTCCGAAAACGCGTTGGTAAAATGTAAGCAAATTAACATATAGCCGGTCCTGAGTCGGAGGAGATGGTAAAATAACCTGGACCCTGAATTTCTCGGTCTCCTAGGGAGTCTCTCTAAACTGTAATCGGCGAACTTCTCACAAGACAGTGATTGATTCAGCTTGACAAGAACATAAGTGTTATTCATTTCCGTCTGGCCACAATACACTCATGGGAAGGCGTCCGAGTCATAACAAAAAAATATAATAATACTCACATACTATCAACAAATTTACAAGTATCTCATACCGTCTCGCACCCAGCTAACAATAATGTCACATAACTGTCACCAACCCAGTACAATAATAGCCACATATGTCATCTCACCACAGTACAATAATATCACGATACACCGTCCACCGACCCCATATACAATAATGTCACATAACTGTCACCGCACCCGTACAATATACTCACAATACCGTCACCACCCAGTACAATAATGTCACATACAGGTCGACGCAACCCATACAAAATATCACATAACCGTTCACTCCCGTCATCCAACCAGTACAATACATGCGTCAACAATAACTGTCACCACACCAGTATCAATAATACTCTCACCATACCGGTCACCTCTCCCAGTACAAACAAACATCACATACCGTCGACCACCCAGTACAATAATATCACATAAAACCGTCCAACCACCCCAGTACAATAATAGACACATATACACGTCACCACACCAGTACAATAATGTCACATAACAACCGTTCAACTCACCACACAGTACAATAAAGTCACAAAACCGTCACCCACACCCAACACTCACAACCACCCAGTAACAAATAATGTCACAACTGTCACCAACAACCGACCACAGTTACAATAATACACAATAAACCGTCAAACCACCCCAGTCAATAATGTCACAAATACCCAGTCACACCCACAACCCCCAGCCACCCCAAGTACCAAATCAAGTACACATACAACATACTGGGGCAATACTGTCACCACCGCCCAGTACAATCACAATATAACATACCGTCACCCAACCCCAGTAACAACATCAATGTCACATACCGTCCCAGACACAACACAGTTACAAGATAATATGCACAGTCCAACATACCATATCACATCATCCACCATTAACCCCCACTCATTGACAAAAACCACCACAGTTTTAGCGCAAATAATAGTCCCATAAAACAAACCATCAACCACCTCATACAATAATATCACATACTCGTCTCTCACCCCACCCAGTAATCAATAATATCACCATACAATACACCCATCTAACCACCCCATCCACCGAAACGGTCACAACCACCCACCCCAGCTACAATAAGTATTACACCCAATACCATGCCCGACCATCTACCAGTACAATAATAAGATCACATACCATCACCACCCAGTACAATAATATCACAAAACAATCACATCGATTTAGCCCACAGTACAATATCACATACCATCATCAATCCACCCACCACCCATCAACCCCAGTACAGTAATATCAACAAACCAACAAGCGCACCAGAGGGCCGCCACTCGACCCAGTACAATAAATCCACAAACACACAAATCACATACCATCATATCCATCAACATCATCGACAGCATCACCACCAAATCCTACCTTTCCATCTCCTTCTTCTCATAGACCACCACCCAGTACAATATTCATCACAGTACCTTCAATCACACGCCTTCCAAAAACATACAATAACTTCAAATATTATACACTATATACTTTCACACAAACCACAACCATCAAACCAAACCATCACCACGGCCCCCCAGTAAACAATAATATCCATCAACCACATAAACCTTCCAACCTTCCACACCACCCCAGTACAAAAATGTCACATACTGTCACCCCCATTACAGCACAAGCCCACCAACCGCTGTCACAGAAAAAAAACCCACAAACCCACACCTTTACCCCCACTAAACACTGTAACTTGAAACAGAAAACCTGTCCAAACCCCAACCCAAGTAACAATAACACACCTGATTTTATACAATTTTTTATAAACCCTTGAAACTCCCTTCTAACATCAATCAATCAAGACAACACCAAACCCCTCACAACTGCCCATAACCATGCACTGGAGGCCAACTTCAACCTCACAACCCTACCCATAGTCCAACTTTCAATCCGTTGATACATTCAAAAAAACCCACCCAAAACCCAGATAACGATAAAAAATACATGCACATAACATCTGGTCCATTTAAAACTGTCACAGACAAGAGCCCTCAGTTCAACAAACAATAAAATGGGTCCACCTTAAAATCACACAAAATATTGATAAAATAATAATAAAAATCCAACAAACATACCCATCACAAAAACCGTCATACCACGTCAAAACTCCACGAACACGACCGGTAACCACCCCTCAGCAATATAGCCACCCGACCGACCCACCACCAAAAGACCACAACAACACTACCAAGGCCCTAGACATTAGACTCGCTCTCATACATTCATAAACCCACTTACAGGGACCTTGGCTGTTTCCCAAACCCTGGCCAAGACGGAGCACACTTTCAACCGCTCTGCTTTTCGTGGCATTAGCCAAACGCTTTATCTCTTCTCCCTGTCCCCTTCACGTTTCTCCAACTCTTCCCACCTCCCGCTGGGCTAAAATGACAGGTTACCCTGGGTAGTTTTCGTCCACAATTGCGTCAAAATTTCCGCCTGTTTCCCAGTTTCTCCAAAAACAACATAAAAATCTTACTACAGAAAACCACGTCAACACAACAACCAACCAGGTACACCGACAAGACCCCCAATCCCAGACCCCTGTATCAATCACCACCACTCGAACCCATTTTCCTACCTTTCAACCACATACCGCGTCACACAACAAACCCATGTACTATATAATTCATACATCAGCATCATATTTGAATAACATAATATTATACCTTTGGGCTTGTTTCTATCAACTTGTTCAACAAACAAAAACTCCTCATCCCGCAAAAAGACAACCCAGTCCTTACATAATGCTGTAGCCCACACATAAACAGCACAACTGACATACATATGTCAATCCACACCCTCTAAATGATACTCCACCACCCAAATAAATGCATTACAACCATCCCAACTTCGTCCAGAACTCTCCACAGCAGCACTAGTCCACAACCACCCAAATGGATTTACCTAAACCTATGAGTCAACACCACCACCCCCCAACGCCCATAAAACAAATAACTGACATCCTAATAAACAGTTTGAAACTGATGACAAGCGTCACTCACCCTTCACCTAACCAAACCCCCCCCACACATACTCACTGTAATTCAAGCCATAATTGATTAAGAAACTAACTGTGACAGTCACCTAGAACACCCATCAAATACCTGACATATCTACGTAACAACCAACACCCGCCGATCGTATAACCATCACACCCCACAGAAAACCCGACAACCCCCGACCAACGCTCTACCTCACCTAAGAACACAAGGGTCACAATACCTGAAACTGTGCGTACTGTACATAACACACTACTGTCATTAATCACTGTCAAAGCTGTTCATCCACCCCAACTGACTGTCCACACCCAACTGACTGTCAAACACACTGCATAAACTGCTGTCACCAACATAACACATAACACTACTGTCAACCCACACCCCCATGTACATATAATATCACATACACACACCTATCCACAAGTACCTACCTTCAGAAACACAATGAACCACTACTCAGTAAATCACATATAAACATAAAAAAAGTATACCATATCACATTGCACCCATCACATACACATACACCCCCTATGCACACTGTCGTCATGCGCAAATTTATTCCATGTTACCTTTCCATCTGCCAAACCTGGAACTTTTAACTCTCAAAATAACACACCCCCAGAAACATTATTTTCAAAGCCAGGTAACCAATAATGTCCAGCTACTAATAAACTGTCAAACACTACATTCAGACTTGCTCAAGACCCACCAACTACACTTGCCACTTCCCTGCACTCTGCTTGTCCTATAAAGACTACTTGGTCAAGAAACATCAACAGAACTGTGCATACAGACTCACATAGGACACTACAGTCAACCGCCAGAATTGACTAGTCAATTGCAACAAAATCAACTTGCTTGAACTGAGTGACTTAGGTCACTTACACACCAACCATGCTTTGACCAAACAAACCACCCAGCCAAACATTGCTATGCACTCCACCCTACACTGTAACAGATCCGCCACCCAGACCAACCCCAACTACAGCACCACAACTGACCACCCTGACACCTTACGCCCCTCGCTAACCACTTGTCCATCACTTAACCTCGCCCTAGTATCACACTGAACCGCCCACCCGCACGATACCGGTGGTGCCCCTAGCCGCCAACCTCCCAAGCCCCCCCCCCCCACCCCAGCGCACCCCTCCCCCCACACCAAGTCAATACAACACTTTACGCCACTAACGCTTCTTAAATCTAACAAAACCATCCTTATGCTGGCCAATAAAATTCAACAACCTCAGCAGCACTTGATCTCCAGACGCTATTTGTTCCTTATGAGCCGCGGTACATCCTCATGGCAACTGCCTACGCCGTCTCACAAAAAAAAAAAAACAATAATAACTCCACAACACTGTACCCTACCCCCTAATTATATTTATTTTGTCCTTGATACCCCATCTTCAACAGGGCTCCCAAGGCCAACAAATCTGAAAGATCACGCACCAGTGACATCCCCAATGGAAATTTATTTTTGACACAAAAAAAAAAATTTATTTTTTTTCTTTACAGATTAAAACGAGCATATTTATTGTGAAGGTAATAAAACAAAAAAATCAAAATTAGAATCTCGTAGTCAGTCTCTTCAACCGAGATACCAAGTGCCCAAGAAGTTTGTAGAAAAACATGAATGTGGTGAGGCAACATCGACGAATTTCCACATACTGCGTTAATTAGAAATACTTCTGTCATCGTTGTTTCTTTAGTTAGTTTTTTCCTTTTCTTACTTCCAATTTTCTTATTTTATCGATTCCTAACTCCACATTTGGGGTCCATGAGAAGACCAACACTTATATACATTTATATAGATAAAACCGGTTCAGTACAAACACTCACTGTATTAGTAACACAAATTCTAGATCCCGCACCAACAAAGTTAATTATTACCATATATTCTTTTACCACTGTTTGTTCTTTCTCTATACACTATAAACATGCACAAATAATTGTATAAATACTCAAATGTTACTAAATCATATATATTTTACATATTTCCACAATCACTGGACAATGGTTTTTAGAACTGCTGGAGCTTTGTGGAACTCCTGAAACAAGGCACCACTGCCAACCACAGCAACCTTACATTCCTCACGACATAAATCCGAATTGTCCCCCTACTCTATGCGTCCTTTGTCTTATCCCGTCCGTTTCATGTTTTTTGATCGCAACAAGACAAATGCATCTCTTCTGAGCAAAATTTTCTTTTGAGATCTTGAAGGAAGCAGTATTAATATAACAATATACACCTTCATCTTCTCAAAAACGCCTTGGGTAAATTGTACATGAATTCGAGGACCAAGTTTGATAGTGCACGGTTTCTCGTTACCTGGTACTTCATTCAGAAGTCTCGTGTCCTCCGATAACAACAGACAAAACAAAAATTCACCATAACGCGGTGTCCTGTCATACCAGTCCTTTATTTGTACAATATATCATTTCAGCATTCTGAACAAGAGATCCATGAAATGGAAGAAAAGTTTCATTATCACACTTTAACACTCTTACGAAGACCACAGTCAACAAAACCCAAATCTGCCCAGACCTCACCTTGTCACAACCAAGCGCGATGTTGTTTTGTGTAATAATCAATCAACATGTCACAGGTTTTCGAAAATATAGTTCTTAGTCACTATATCGAGCAACTTTGCAACACTCTGTATCTTCGCATCATTCATTACCGTGCATGGTTGTCAACAATGAGTGACATCTCTCGTCATGGTCACATCAGCCAACCACCGAATAGCCATGATGTCATGGCAGTAAAACACCCTGCAAACGTCATACAAACACACGAACAAAAACCCTGCTCCTGAGCCTCGGGCATAGACATCTACCATTAGAACAACGCACTGTGCCACATCACTTCCTGTCCTTGGTTCTCCCAGAAATCGCATGAACAATCACTGAGTAAACGGGCTTGTGTACCAGATTTATCGACATATAAAACCTACGATAGTAGGCCGCTCCCATCTACCAAGAACAATACAAAGGTGCCATCCATGGTTTTCTACACTACACGTCAACCTGAATACCCCAAATAACATCTTTGGTATCATTCAACTGGTTTTACTAACCCGTGCTACTACAACAATAGTCCAAACACCTCAATGCACCACTGTCTCAAATCAACAAGAGTACAAACAATTTTATTTATAACCACAAGCGGTTCCTCTTGCTCGGTAATACATAACTAGCTAAATGAACTTGACAGTCTACCTTTGAACAAAATCAAAGATCCTCGTACAATTACAAGATTACTCTGTATACCTGGATAAAACAAGTATTACCATCACGACCTTTCTGCTTGAGATAACACCTGAACAACATTTCTAATCTTCGATAAACCCTGTAGCTTCTTCTGACAGGCACATGGTTTATGCGTCAAAGAAGTTGCAACCATACGTAACAGCTAGTCAATAAACCTGTTACACTCCTGTACTCATTCACGTGAAGGATGCGTAACCAAATTTAGCACGATACTGTGGACCCACTACACTGCTATTATTATATTATGCTTATAACGCACTGAGTCTATAAGCATTATTGAGTTGCAAAAAGCAATCTTACAACATTTCTGCAACTAGATCGTCTCTTCCCACCTGTTGTAAGTCTTGACTGGCGTGGTTGGATAAGTATCGAGTAAATTTACCATGTGTACCTGGAAACAAACTTTCTATTCACTTCTACCCTGACAATAGACTCTTCCATCAAATGCGCTGTTTCAACCAGACAAATAATTCAAAAGAACTTCCATATCCCATGACCGGTTTCCAAGGGGACAGGTCAGGTAAATATCCACATTTGCGAGTCAATCAAAGTGGTGATGGCTAGGAAACCAAATTTGGCGAATTTTTGCTGCCATCAATACCCAGACATACTTCAGCTTCCTGCTAGGAATCAACTCGCCCATCATACTGGTTTGTACAACGGGTGGGTCTCTTGTGGCGGCTGGTGGCGGGTCTTGCACTGTCTCTAACCGCTTTCCTCCTTGCAAACTGACGAGTCTAACAGCGTGGGTGCCCGCTGGCACACACCGAGTCTCACCACCGCATGCCGTGTCACCAACTACCACCAACCCAAGCCCCACTAACCTCCCAATCCACTGAATACGACCTGTGCCCATCCATGCCCAAAGTGTAGCCACATCAGTCCCTCACCTCAATCAATACCCTAAAACGGGTTGTAGCGGGCCACGGGATGTACTCCCCGGGATTGATAACTACGGGAATGTATCTTCCTCCACTGGGACATATGCAATAGTACACTACCCGCGCTTCAACCGCACGCATGCGGCCGCCGCAAACAACCACGCATTATCACTGGTGAATAAGTTTCCTCACTAATCACTAACTCCACACTTCGAAAGATCGTCGAGCCGCAATAAAATCACAAATCCCCGTCAGAATCAATCGTCATTTACTTGAAGTCATGAGGCCGGCCACGGGAAAAAAATTTAGTTTTTTTCTCTTACGTTTAGGAACAACCACCGTTAGTCCACGAGTGCCCAACACCAAGTAGAAAGTCGAGGATCGTCGGGGTTTTTCTGCACTATTTATTCGATATCCTGGTCATTATTTTCGGTCACTAACATCATCAAAGCCGTAGAAATTCGTCCCTTCATTTCCAACTCCATCCAGTGTCAGAAACTATCAGACAGAAAATGAGAGAGTCCCAATTTTCCGGGGAGTCCAGACTGACTTGCGACAGAACATGTGAACAAAGGGTGACTGAGCCGGCGTCCCCACAATGCTATTGCAGGCCCTAGATTTTTTTGGTTTAAGGCGCACAGAAAAACCGCACCGCCATACCCATTCTCTCATATGTAGGCCCTATGAGCTCTTTTCCGCGCTAAATTTGACGGCGCTAGAAATTTTGGCGTAGATCTACGGTTTTTGGACACTCACCGACGCAGCCGTAGATCTACTGGACGGACCCCTGAAGGGTTAACCCTTTTAATGGCGCAACCCCCAATCCTGAGGGTTTCTCCTGTGTCCAAAATTTAAAAAAAAAAAAAAAAAATTAATTTTTTCTTATGAAATGATAGATAATCTTTCCCGATTGTAATGACTACCAAAAAAACAAATTGAATGGAAAACTGACGGAATTATGCTCTTCGCCGAAGTTAGCGACCATCGCGCTGTTTTACAAATCGGCGATTTTCGCCCACTTTGACCCTATTTTTCGGCTAAATTCATTGTTCTAGTCGCCCAAACTCATACTATTTCTTTAGAACTTGATTGTTTTTTCTATCGATTGAGTACAAGAAACGGCCCCATTTACTGATTACAACTACCCTAATAATGTGGTCAAAATGTTGCAAATTTTGCCAATTTCACGAAAACTAAAAAAAATATGACAATTTTTGCAAAATAAAGGTCCAGAATGAACAATGCAGACATTCCAGCTCTAAAATAAACGTTATTCTTTGTTCATCAGTCCCCACATCTCCGCCCCCTCTGATAATTTAAACTCCTTGCTTTTCTATTTTGAATTATTATTCAAACAAAAAATATTGAGACTTACTAATTTATGCATACTACTGCCAAGTGTGTAATAAACTGTATAAATAACATCAAACATCAACCCATTCAATGACTGCCATATTAAGAAAAAAATGGCATTTTGGACAGTTATTTGGCACAATGGGCATCATTTGTTTACTTTTCGACATTTGGCAAAAATCCAAAACCATTTCCCCCTACTTTTGACTCGCATTTCTAGGTTCTTTTATAGTAAATCAATCAAAAACAACTCCTATTTTTATTCTTTAATATGTTTTCCCCACTCTATCAAATGAACCAAGAAAACGAGAAACAACCATAAATACTATAACGGAAAATGACCACAAAGTCGGCATTTTTAATTAAAAAAAACGGTCGAGTTTTTTTTTTCTCATTATGCACTGCATGCACCAGGATTTTTTTTATATGTGCACACTGACCACACAGACCCATTCTCTTCACATGGGGCCTTACCAGCTTTTCTCCTGCTTGATTTTGAAGCCGTTAGAAATTTAGAGTATAATATTAAAACACGGCACCTCGTAAAACGTATATATTACGTCCGCGACAGTCAAAGGGTTTAAATCCACAATACTATAGCTTTTTCCCATCTCTTCCATTGTTGGTGGCCTTTTTTAGTTTAAAATGTTACTTCCCTTTTTACAACATTACATCTTCTGATTTGTTTTTCTTTCTTTGCCAGGATAGGAATGTAATTTGTATGAATTTATTCTTACTGTACATCCCCTGGCAAGTTTCCACCACCTTCATACCATCCTTAAACTTTTTATCCACTTTAACGCTTAATTCCATGGTGTTTATCAATTTCTTTACACAGTGCACTTTTCTTTGGAGCCATGGTTACTTTATTTCACAGCGCATGCAAAAAAAAAAAAAACACTAAAAAACAATGGAAACAAGCGAATGTTATTGGATTTGAGCAAAAAAGCTCCCTCAGCTACCGAGAGAACAAAAGACCAAGCTGACGCACAAGCAGCCCCAGGCCTGCGGATGGACCGATCCCAAATGGTCGATTAAACCAAATTAACGCCATTAACATGGCACCAAAAAATCGCCGATATCCGAGTTGGCCCATATCCGAGTTGGCCAATAACAGAACCGGCCTGATAACCCGGGGGTTCCACTGTATTCATCCTTCGCAAGGGGAAAGAAAAGAACAAATAAAGGACACAATGTTGTGAAAGTAGTAACTTTCATAATGATAAACAAAGGTCACCAATAATGGAAGAATGAAAATATGTTGTTGTATTGGGAATAAGGAAACAGAATTTTTTTAAAAGTGGGAAGAACATTGTTGTGGAATCTGTTTATTTGTGAAAGCCAGGCAGTTACATGAGGGACTTCTACAAAAAATCCCGGAACAAGTGCTGCTGGTAGTGAATTTTAGAGCCAGCAAGGGTGGTTTGAAGACTTAAGAAGAGTAGTGGCATACACAGTTTGTATAGGCATGGAGAGGCCTGCAAGTTCTAACAAAAAAGCAGCTGAAAAGTATGTTACAGGAGATTTTCAAGGACTAATGTAAAGACTGAACAATTTAAAACCCCAACAAGTGTTTTCAATTGTGACGAAACAGGCCTGTTTTCTGATGAAAATGCCAATTAGACCTACATCATGCAAGATGAAAGAGCACTGCCTGGACACAACCTGTAAAGAAACTGGCTTACTCTTTTGTTGCAGGCTGATGGCTAGTGGGGATGTTTAAAGTGAAGCCCTGTACTGGTGTGGTCACTCAGAAAAATCCCCAGTGCACAAGAAAAAAGCAATGACCATCGAAGAATATGACCTGGTGTTAGGTGATGTGGAAATCTAATCAAAAGGCATGGGTCACAAAGGCAAATTTTCAGAATGGGTTTTAATGATGATTTGGCCAAAGCGTGAAAAAAATACCCCCCGGCAAAAAATAGCCACCACAAGTGCCTTCCTGGTACTGGACAATGCTCCCTGCACATCCTTTAGACGGAAGACCAAGCGTATTAGAGACTTCAATTTCATACAGTGAAGTTCTTGCCTCCTAAACACCACTCCCTCCTCCCCGCCCCATGGACCAGCCAGGTCATTTCTAACGTTCAAAAAAAACTCTACACATCAAAAGCATGTTTGAAAAGTAACTTTGAAGTGACCTATAACACTCAGTTGACCACCTAAAGATGACGTTTCGGAGGAATCCACTTCACTATCCTCCATTGCAAAAGCCTTTAAGGTAAAGCTTGGGAGGGAGTGGCTCCAGGACTTTGAACTCTGCTTGGAGAAAATTGTGGCCAGGTTTATACGTCCAAAGAAAGAGGGATTTTGAAGGGTTTTGAGGCTACTCTGACCCTGCCACCCAGTGCACTCTACTGTGGGCCACTGGGAAAAATCCCTGGGGGGTTGAAGGTGAGTGGTGAGTGAGTGGAGAGTTGGTGGAGGACCACAGAAGACTAACCAACTGAAGAGCTGCAAGAGCTTCAACTCAAACAGCAACAGACGCACTGAGGAACTTGCTTCAGAGGAAGGAGGAAGAGGAAGTGAAGGTAGGTCTTTCTTCGGAGATTAAACAGGTGTGTTGCAATGTGGACTAGGTGGCCAGCTTTTGTAGAAGAAAACACCACCCCAACCAAGCTGAAACAGCCCATATCTTTCAACATGTTCAGTGACAAAACCCACTTTCAAGGAAACTTAGAGACCAACCAAAACCAGACCTCTGATAGCAGATTTGTTGTGTGATAGGGGTACAGGGACTCTAAAGGTGGTCCTAGTGGCATTAACCCTTTCAGGTTTCCCCAGGGGCCTTACTCCCAGACTTGTTCTCAGGGTCCTCAAATTTCAAAAAAAAAAATTATTGTTTTCTTATGAAAAGATAGAGAACTTTTTCCTTATCATAATGACACAAAGTATCAAATAAAGATGACAAAAAAAACTTACAGAATTATGCTCTCAACTAAGTTATATCTCGATGTTTACGCATCTCGGCGATTTTGCCCACTTTGATCCCTAATTTCGCCGAATTCCCAAGTTGTTAACTAGTCGACCAAAATCAATAACTATTATCTGCTAGAACTAACACCATTTTTTCTATCAAAGAGTGAAACAAGAAAACCACCCATTTACCGATTTCACCTATCCAATCAGAGTGGTCAGAATTTAGCAATTTTGCCAATTTCACACAAATTACAAAAATTGCCCAATTTCCCAAATGAGTCCAAAATAAACAAGGAAAGACAATCCTGGCACTAAAATAACATTTCCAGTGTACATGTATCACGTTCTCCCCATGCCCCCCTCTTACATTTTTCTTTGCTTTCCACATTGAATTTTTTAATTCTCCACAAAAAAAAATTAAGAAGATTTACTGTTTTTATCAGACTTACAGCATTAGTTGTAGAAATGGTATAAATAAATATCAGCACACTTGTGAAAGAATATTAGACTCCACCATTGATGTGTAAATTGGACGCTTACAATGATTGATTACCTTTTAATTTGGTAAAAGTCAACACTATCTGACTACTTTGAGCTCAATTTCAAGGTACCTTTTCATATGTAAAAACGCATTCAAAATCATCTTAATATCTGTAATATGTCCTACCATTCTATAAATGAGACCAGGAAAACAGAAACAACAATAAATCCATACGAAAATACAGGCAAAGTCTTTTTTAACCCAAAAACATGGTCAAAGTTTTTTTTTTTCTCAAAACGCACTGTTGCTGAGGATTTTTTTTTATATGCACACACTACCACATAACCCATTCTTTCCCAAATGCAGACCTACCCGCTCTCTCACTAATTTTAGGGATGTTTGGGTTATACGTCAAAAAATGGGGTAGGCCCCATTTTTTTTGTTGGGGGGGGGGAAATTTAAAGGGTTAAAAGACAGAGAAGGGAATTAAAACCCCAGAGAGGGACTTGTTTTGTACCTTAAATCCTTATGGTGGGGTTTCCCCCCCCAAAAAACTAAATCCTCCCTTTTATCCTCTTATCTTCCGAAGCCAGATTGCCTTCAATAAAAGGGATGTAAACTTTAAGTGGGGCCCTCATTTATCGTATTAATCCGTTCCTGGGGGTGCACTATTATCAAATCGAATTTTTTGAATCAATTTTCCCCATAAGAAATAATGGGAAATCAATTAATCCTTCCGACACCAAAGTATTAAAACAAAAAATTTTTTTTTCGTAAATTAGATGTAGTACCTAAACAAACAATGGGAAAATGATGAATGAAACATTAACGGGATAACCTTACCTTTATTGGGATTTTTCTTAGTGTATGGAAGACTGGAGGAGGAAAGATTTGATTATTTCAGTTTGGAAGGGGGAAACCCCCTTCCCTCAACACCTCAGGGACCAATTGCTTTTTTGGGGTTTCTTTTTCTTCTCTGTTTTTTTAATGCCACTAGGACCAGCTTGAGGTGTGGAGTCCTGTCCGCAAAAAAAACGTCCAAAAAGCTCTGTTTTTGGGGTCTCTTTAACACTTCCCTAAAATGGGCCAAGACTTTTCACTTTTACTGTTTCCAAATGGGGTGCAAAGCCTGTCAAGGTTATTTTCTCCCTAATCTTTCCATCTTTCCCCCCTTTTTAAAAATTCCCAATTTTTTGAAGAAGGCACCTTCTTTCCATCTCTCTTCCTCCCCCTCACAAATTCTGAGCTGTGATCTTTGCTCTTCCTGTGAAGCTATTGCAGCCCCTGGTGAGCTCTTCCTTGTGGTCTTTTTACCAACTCTTCCCCACCTCCAAACTCACATCCCAACCCCTGGGGAACTCCCCCGTGCCACAATAGATTTAACAACAACATGGTCTCAGAGTCAGCCCCAAACCCCTTTAAAACCCTTTGTCACACAATTGGCCACAATTTTTCTCCAAGCAGAGTTCAAAGTCTGGTGTCACTCCCTCCCAAGCTGTACCTTAAGGGTTAGCAATGAAGGATGCGAATGTTCTCCAAAAATCTTTAGGATCAAGTGAGTGTCTGAGGTCCGTCAAGCACCTCTGAAACATTGCCTTTTTTTGGGGGGAAAAAATTTTCGTATGCCCAAACTCCCCGAAAAGCACCCTAACACAGCTATTGCAAGCCGTGTTGGTGCTATTACAAGACAATGTTGTGGCCCATTTTTTTGGAAAAACTTAAAAGGAATGGGAGGTACAGAAACTCTTGGGCAATATGTTGTGCAACAGAGGGCCAGACTCTCAAGCGGCCAGTGACATTAAAAGAAGAAGGGAAGTAACCCAAGAAAGGACTTGATACCTGAAGCCTAATGGAAGGGATTCCCCCTTTTAAAAATAAAACTTCCACCCTCCCCTCCTCCAACCACGATCTCACCAAAATCTTAATAAAGGGTAATGTATATATTCTATCTAAGTAGGTATTAAATTTTGGGATGTCTTCTTTTTTTGTGGTATTAAAAAATTAAAATTTTTTGTGGAATTTTTTTTTTTTTTAACTTTTTGGGGGCTTCACAATTAATTTTTATTTCCCCTTTTTCTTATGGGGGAAAAATTAATTCGCTTTCGATAATTTCGGGGTCACGATGACTCTCAGAAAGGTTAATAAGTAAGCCGGGGGCCCCCTGTTTGTCAGAATATATCATAGTATTTTTTTAGGCTCAGCAATGTTTTGGATATGCAGCTAAAATAATAATAATAATAATAAACAGTGGACCCCGTTTTATAATTAATCCATTCCAGAGAGTGTGATATTATCGAAATTGGATTTGGAATCCATTTTCCCATAAGACATAATTAAATATATTTTAAAGTTTTAAAAATGCAGTATTAAAAAGTGGGCAGAAGTTTTGGTTATAGGGGGGTGGGGGCAGGAGGAAAAGGAGTGATTGGTGGAAAATGAAGTAAAGGGTGGAAAAAAGAGAAAAAGGTAGCTTACGAGAGGTTTTTACAAAGCAGAATTTTTATAAAGACAAGGGATATGGAGAGTAAAAAAAAGGGAAAAAGAGTGGTGAGAGAGTGCAAAAAGGGGACAGATAAAAATGGGAGAGGCATGTCAAAAATTTAATGAAAATAAGAAAAATTTTGGGGTGAGTTTTAAAAAATTAAGAAGCCTAGGGAAAGTATGGATTTGTCGGTTAAAAACAGAGAGGGGAGTTAGTAGATGGGGAAGGGAGGTATAGGTAGATGGCGAAATTTTTTTTGGGAATTTTAAATGTTGAGGAAGAAAGGGGAGGCGGTAATTTTTATGCACTGGCCAGGGGGTATACCTCTTTTAAGAGTGAAGAAGAGCAAAATGTAATTTGTGGTGGGGGTACTGAGGCATTACGTAAATGAAAGGGGCAAAAAAGCAGCGGGAAACTGGGGACGACAGAAATGTTAAAAGCAGGGGGGAAAAAGTGTTGGAGTGGTTGGTACTTTTGTTTAACCCTTTCAGGGTCCGCCCCGTTATTAAGGCTTTATGTTCAGGGCCCAAAAACCCGTAGATCTACGCCACGGCTCAGCCACTTGATAAACTGTGATTGGTACATTTGGGCCTAGATATGAGAGAATACATCTATGGGGTATGTGTGCACCACATAAAACAGATCCTGCAGCACACTGTGTATAATGAGAGAAAAAAACTTAAATCATGATTTTTTCGATTAAAACAGCAACTTTGCAGTGTTTTTTTTTTTGTATGTTTTTTATAGTTTTTATTTTCATTTTTTTGGGTTTATTTTATAGAATGGAAGACATATTTCAGAAATAGAGATGATTTTAGGGGTTTTTTTACATTGGAAATGGCTTGAAACTGAGCTCAAAGTAGCGGAAATGTTAAATTTTTGCCGATTTCAAGAGTAAACAAACACCTCACACGTCTAAACACACAGCTGGTGGGGGCTAAAATACATTCACAAAAATGGTATATATTTATACAATTATTACATATTGCATAACAGTAAATCTTATATTTTTTTTGGGGTGAATAAAAAAATTTATTATTGAAAAAAAATCAAAATGGAATTTATTTGAAAACCTCAAAAAAA
Source organism: Cherax quadricarinatus (assembly GCF_026875155.1). Lineage (NCBI taxonomy): Eukaryota > Metazoa > Arthropoda > Malacostraca > Decapoda > Parastacidae > Cherax > Cherax quadricarinatus. The sequence goes on from NW_026506348.1 coordinate 16,071, forward strand.
TAATAATGAACAGAGGAAACGTTAGTTTAGTGCCAGGAAAGCCTACATTGTTTTTTCTGGGCCCCATTTGAAATTGGAATATTTTGAACTTTGGTTAAATTGGCCCCAAAATTTAAAAATTTCCGATCACTTTATTTGTATTGAAACTTTTTACTTGGCGATTTCTTTGCTAACGATAGAAAAGAATAATCTAGGAAATAGCAAGAAATTTTGGTTGATTGGAAAAAATGTAATTGGCCTAAAAAAGCAGTCAAAGTCGGCAAAAACGCCGATTCGAAAAAATCGCTGACACATCAAAATTCGCGAGAGCATAATTTCGTCAAAATTTCCACCAAATTTCGTACTTTTTGTTTTATTACCTTCACAAAAAAAATTCTCTACATTTCATAAAAAAAAAATTTAAAAAATTTTTTTTTTTTTAAAATACTTTTGGGCACTGGGGCTGACTCCAATTTGGGGCCCTTGGGGCCCTGAAAGGGGTTTAATAAATTGGGATGAAAGAGGGGGAAAGGGACCTAGGGATTGGCGGAAAAGCAAAGTATAGGGCCCCCCTTTTTAAAAAAGGGAAAGGGGGCCCAAAAAAGAAATTTGTAAAAATTTTTAAGGGAAAAAGTTTTCGAGTATACCCGAAAAGTATACGGGAGGGTTTTAATTGAAAAAATTAAAAGGAAAGACAAAAATTTGGATTGCGGGTGAGGGAGGAGGCCCTTTGAGTGGGGAGGGGAGTGTAATCAAAATTTTTTACATTGAAGCATATATGTGAACATTTTTTAGATTTAAAAGGGAGGAAGTTTTTTTTGGGGATTTTTGGATTTTTGAAAAGGCATAAAGAAAAGAGTGGGGGAGAGGGGCAATTTTGGCAGATTTTTGCAAGTATAAAGGAAAAGGGGGAAGTTACTAAATGCGGGAAAAGCTTTTTTTGAGGATAGTGGGGGCTCAGGGTTGGGGGTGTAGAAGAGAGGGAAAAATTTCTTTCCCCCCAAAAATAGGTCATAGAACCCGGGGTGTGAAAAGTCACCATGGGGTTTTTAAAAATATTTAAAAGATGGGGTTTTTAAAAGAAGTAAATTCTAGGGGGTTCGGGGGAGGGGAAAATTAAATTTTGGGGAAAACAAATTCAAAATGGGGGCTGACACAGTTACCCCTTTTTTTGGGTGAAGAAACTGTGCTTATTTAGATTCTAAAAAAAAAAATTCAAAGGTTAGTGGATGATTTTTTTTGGGAAAGTGTGGGAAAAAGGGAAAAAAGTTTAAAATTTAAAAATAAAAAGGGGTAAAAGGTTTAAGAGGGAAACAAAAAGATTTAGATAAAGAAAAAATTTGGAAAATCAAAAATTGGGGGGGAGGAATGGAAAATGAAAGTTTTTTTGATACTTGGGAGTTGACGGTCGGCGGATGGGTTTAAAGAAGGGTAAAGGTTTAAACATAGAATTTTAGAAAGGGAAAAAAAGGGGAAATGGTGCATTGAGGTTTTTAAGGAGGGCAAAAAATGTTATCCCAAGGGGGCAAAGGGAAAGGGGAAAGTATGAAAATATAAATATACCAACACCCTTATATGGAAAGTGAAACTTGGGGGGTAAATTGGGGCACGAGGAAGGTTGGAGGCAGTGGAGATGTCCTGCTAAAAAGGGGGAAAAAATTTGGGGGTTTTAAAATTTTGCAGAAAATTTGGATTTTTGGAAAAATTTGGGGAAAAGGGGTGGAGGGTTTTAAAAAAAGCATTATTTAGGGGGGCAGAAGAGGGGTTTGTTGAGGTGGTTTGGGTTTTATTTTTGATCAAAAAGAATGGGCAAGGAAAGCATATAAATCTATTGGGGAAGGGGAAAGGGGGGGTTTGGGGGCGCCTCGAAAGGTTGGAAAGGGGGGGTAAAGGAGGTTTTGTGGGGAAGGGGCCCTTTGGGCTTCCAACAAGCGTGCATGAAAAAAGGGTTTGATAGGGGTGAATGGAAAATGAATTATAAATTGGGACCTGACGAAACTGTTGGGGTGTGGGGAGGGTAATTTTATTTAAGGGGTTCAGGGGAAAAACCCCTAAAATTTTTTATTAGGGCGGGGCTTGAGTCCTGGAAAAAGGGAAAGTACAATGGGCCCGCACTTTAAAAAGGGGGGGGTTTTGGGGGTATTGGGGATTTTGGGGGGGTTTTGTTTGGGGTAACTTTAAAACATATATGCTTCAAAAATGTTTTTATTTCCTGAAACACCTCTGCAAAAACAGTGATAAAGTGTGAGGGGTTTGGTTAAAGGGGTTGAAAAAATTTATGAAAGGGTTTTTCTTTTTGGGGGAATTTTTTTTCTTTTTTTGGGTCACCCTCCTCGGGGGGAACGGCTGACTTGTTTGAAAAAAAAAAAAAAAATTAATTCATTCCAGACACCCAGAGGTATCAACAAAAAAAAATTTTTAACTTATAGATTTACATGCACAAAAGAATGAACATTCAACATAACAGTTACCTTTATTGAAGGCTGTTGTTGATAATTGGAAGACCGGGAGGAGGGGAGAGGGAAGAGTGGTTAGTGTTTGGAAGGGGAATCCCCCTCCATAAGGACTCTAGGTCACTTCAGGGGTCACTTCCCCAGCCACTTCCCTAGCTTAAATATAGAGTTTACATGCAGAAAAGAATGCCAAATAAATGTAAAGCACTAATAAAAATAATAAATGAACATTTAACATCACACTTACCTTTATGGCAAACGGGGCAGAGGGAGGGGAGGCGAGTTTATTGTTGGAGAATATGACACTAATATCAACTCTACGGCTTATTTATATCTATCACAATTCAACTAATATGATATAATAAACAATATTAAATGATCTAGAAACATGGAATATATTCTAGAATGAATAAATAAAAATCATTTTGAATGTCACAAGAGTTGTTCTGGTTTTGTTGTTGGGTGTATAAGGGCACTGTGAGCATAAGCCATCCATAATGGTGGTGAAGCAGCAGCTGAGGCAGCGGTGTTTTTTTGTAGCCCTATAATAACTCCAACAACATTGGAGGAGTTAGTAGAATCGCTGAATCACTGAAGAAGGCACCCTCTACCACCATCACAACCACCTAACCACCCATCTAACCACACTATCACAACTGCTACCACCATCTCTACCACCATCACTACCACCCTCTACCACTATCACAATCACTACCACCCTCTACCACCATCACACCATCCTCTACCACTATCACAACTGCTACCACCCTCCCCACCATCACTACTCCCCCTCTACCACTACCCAAAACTGCTCCCATCTATCACCACCACTTTCGTATTTTCTACAAATTTTTTCTTAATTTATTGTGTTTCCACATTCTTTCCCAAAGGGCGGGCACTAAAGCTTTCTTTAAGCCTGGTAACTTATTTAGCACGCAACAAAAAACAAATGGAATATTATGAAATGTATTGTGGGAACCGGGGGACTTCCCACTCACGATAAAAAATGGCACACGGGCGGGGAAGGAGTGTGAGGCAGCTTGGGCTGTGTGTATGTATTCCGACAACATTTTGCGAGCAAACGGCGATTTGCGAGTCAATTTTTCATAAAAAAAATTTTTAAAATTTTTCTAAAAATTACTACTTTGAGCCTTACAAAAACCGAGGTCCACTGTAAGAATATTAATAAAAAATAAAAAAAGGGAGAAAAGGAGTGTAAGGAGAGAGAGAGTTTTTGGGAATGTTCAGAAAGTTTGTGGGAATTTTTGAGTCAAGTCAGAAGTAATTGTGGTAGGGTACCTAAATGCCAAGTAGGGAAAAACATTTAGAGAGGGGGGTTTGGTAATTTGGGTACCAGGGGTAATGATAAAGGGGGCATTTGACTGAACTTTGCAAAAAAGGGTTTGTTATAGGAAAACAAATTTTAAGAAAAAGGAAAATAAGTACAGCGGACCCTTGAGTTTTGAACATACCGTTTCAAACTTTTTGAGTTTTTACCACTTTTTTTTGAACCCAATTTTTGTTCTGAGATCGAACCTACCCATCTTTCGAACCGCCAAAACCAGACCTACCACCAACCCACTCTTCCGCGTCCCCATGCAGGCATCGTGAGCATTTGGCTGTGTGTGCTTTAGGGAACACTAACCTGCGCACTCATTCAAACATTTCACTATTAAAATTTATTTTTTTTTAGTGCTTTCGCAACTGTGAAAAACAAACCCCTGGGCCCAAAGACACTTTTCAGTGGGACCCTGTGGTAAAGAAAGTGAGAAAAACCATAACATAAGGAAAAAAATACAAAAATATGAGAGTGGTGGAAATTGTTGAGCTTGCCAGGATTACGGAAAAACAAATCAACCATCCTTTTATCCTGGAAAAAGAAAGAACAAATCAAGAAAGCTAATTTTGTGAAAGGTGTTGATATGCTAACCAAAAATAACCACAAACAGTCATCCAGTTTAGAAGTTGCTGCGGGTAGATCAAAGATAAAGAATGGCAGTGGGTAGTTTTCAGATAGATTATTTGTGAAAAGGCAAGGAATTGCATGCCACCTGGTAAAGAAAACTCCTGGAACCAGTGAATTTAAGGCCAGCAAAGGGTGGTTTGAAAGATTTAAGGAGCATAGTGGCATACACAGTGTTGTTGTTGTAAGGCATGGTAAGGCAGCCAGTTCAGACAAACAGGCAGCTGAGAAATTTGTACAGGAGTTTAAGGGGAAAATAGACAGTGAAAAATTCAAACCCCAACAACTGTTCAATTGTGACAAAACAGGCCTGTTTCGGAAGAAAATGAGAAAGAAGACCTACATCACACAAGCCTATGAAAGACAGGCTAACTATATTGTTCTGTGCTAACACTAGTGGTGATTTTAAAGTGAAGCCTTTACTTGTGTATCACTCAGAAAATCCCAGAGTGCTTATGAAAAACAATGTCATTAAGAACAAGTTATGTGTCTTGTGGAAAGCAAATAATAAGGCATGGGTTACAAGGTAAATTTTCAAAGAGTGGGTCCATGAAGTGTTTGGCCCCAGTGTGAGAAAATACCACTTTATTTGTTCACCACAACTTATATTAGTCCCTTTTATATTTTATTTTTTTTTTTTATTAACACACTGGCCGATTACCACCAAGGCAGGGTGGCCCGAAAAAGAAAAACTTTCACCATCATTCACTCCATCACTGTCTTGCCAGAAGGATGCTTACACTACAGTTTTAAACTGCAACATTAACACCCCTCCTTCAGAGTGCAGGCACTGTACTTCCCATCTCCAGACTCAATCCGGCCTGCCGTTTCCCTGAACCCCTTCATAAATTTTACTTTGCTCACACTCCAACAGCACGTCAAGTATTAAAAACCATTTGTCCCCATTCACTCCTATCAAACACGCTCACGCATGCCTGCTGGAAGTCCAAGCCCCACGCACACAAAACCTCCTTTACCCCCTCCCTCCAACCTTTCCTAGGCTGACCTCTACCCCGCCTTCCTTCCACTACAGACTGATACACTCTTGAAGTCATTCTGTTTCGCTCCATTCTCTCTACATGTCCGAACCACATCAACAACCCTTCCTCAGCCCTCTGGACAACAGTTTTGGTAATCCCGCACCCCCTCCTAACTTCCAAACTACGAATTCTCTGCATTATATTCACACAACACATTGCCCTCAGACATGACATCTCCACTGCCTCTAGCCTTCTCCTCGCTGCAACATTCATCCACCCATGCTTCACACCCAATAAGAGCGTTGGTAAAACTATACTCTCATACATTCCCCTCTTTGCCTCCAAGGACAAAGTTCTTTGTCTCCACAGACTCCTAAGTGCACCACTCACCCTTTTCCCCTCATCAGTTCTATAATTCACCTCATCTTTCATAGACCCATCCGCTGACACGTCCACTCCCAAATATCTGAATACATTCACCTCCTCCATACTCTCTCCTCCCTCAATCTGATATCCAATCTTTCATCACCTAATCTTTTGTTATCCTCATAACCTTACTCTTTCCTGTATTCACTTTTAATTTTCTTCTTTTGCATTACCTACCAAATTCATCCACCAACCTCTGCACTTCTCTTCAGAATCTCCCAAGAGCACAGTGTCATCAGCAAAGAGCAACTGTGACAACCCCACTTTATGTGTGTTCTTTATCTTTTAACTCCACGCCTCTTGCCAAGACCCTCACATTTATTTTCTCTTACAACCCCATCTATAAATATTTAAACAACCACGGTGACATCACACATCCTTGTCTAAGGCCTACTTTTACTGGGAAATAATCTCCCTCTTTCCTACATACTCTAACTTGAGCCTCACTATCCTCGTAAAAACTTTTCCCACTGCTTTCAGTAACCTACCTCCTAAAACCATACACCTGCAACATCTGCCACATTGACCCCCTATCCACCCTGTCATATGCCTTTTCCAAATCCATAAATGCCACAAAAACCTTTTTAGCCTTATCTAAATACTGTTCAATAACCCTTTGGGGTTTTTTCGTCGTACTAGTACGTCTTACGCGTAGGGTTTTTGTCGTACAGTACGCATAAATTCTAGCGGCCTCAAATCTCACAGGAAAAGGCTGATAAGCCTAGATGTGAGAGAATGGGTCTGTGTGGTGGGTGTGCGCAGTAGGAAAAAAATCTGGGACCCAGTGGTGCATTGTGGGAATGCCATCATAGTACACAATTTCCCCCGTGCCCTGTGGTAAGAAGTTCCTCACTCCTCGGCGAATTGGGACAATTTGTTCCCCATGACAGTTCTAATACAGATGGAAGTGACAGTGAAGTTTAGTTTCAAGGTTCTGGTGAGGTTTTGACCGAAACTAATGACCATAATTGGGTAATAGTGAGGAAAACCCAGACAACCCACAGCCTTCCACCTGGTGCTGGGCCGTCGTTCAGTTTTTACCAGAATCAAAGAGGAAACTCCTATTTCCCAAAATCCCCGACTCAGATGTTAGCATTGGGGATGATAATGATAGTGATTATGAACTACAAGATCTTCAAACTTTTTCCAAGAAGGAGGAGGAGGAGGGGGATGGAGGCAGAGGAGGGAGGCAAGAGGAGGAGGGGGCAAGAGGAGGAGGGGGAGGCAAAGAGGGAGGAGGCAGAGGAGGAGGAGGAGGAGGAGGAGGAGGAGGAGGGAAGAAGAAAAGGGGGAGAGGAGGAGGAGGAAGAAGAGGAGGAGGAGGAAGAGGAGGAGGAGGAGGAGGAGGAGGAGGAAGAAGAAGAATACGTAATGATAACAATAATACATAATAAAAAATACATAATAATAATAATACATAATAAAAATAATAATAATAATAATAATAATAATACATAATAATAATAATAGGTAATAATAATAATAAGTAAAAATAAAATGTTCACCCAAAGACAGTAACAAGATAAGGGAGATAACACTGATAAGTGCTGACGTTTGATGAGGGTAAATGAGGGTAAGCTGATGCCCAAAAGATTAGATGAACACGCCCCTCCCTTTGTTTTTGCTGGTATACTAACTTTCTTTCTGTCTATTTGCCTGTCTGTCAAGCTCCCTGTCTATCCATCTAGCTCTCTGTCTCAGAGAGCCCCAAGACTGCGTCATCACTTTTATCACATCTTCCCAAACAGAGTATAGCACTTTGTGGGTTTCTTGGGTTATCCTAGGTAATTTAACCATGTATTCTTGTATTTTTGTGTACCTGTGAACAGAGATAGACAGACAATAGAATGAGGGGAAGATAATTAATAGAATGG
>NW_026506349.1:0-100343 GCF_026875155.1 Cherax quadricarinatus
CATCATGAAGACTACTGATACCTGAATTGATGGCTATAATGGTCTCTTGATACTTATCAACCACCGCTTCGTAGACATTTGCTGACGTCATTTTAATGAAGATCCGTGTCGTCCCATTAAGTGCTACACCACATATCTCTTCTTATTAAGAGGGACATTAAAAAGGGTATAAGAAAAGCTAAAAGGGACTATGAAATTAAAGTTGCCTGGGATACTAAAACTAACCCAAAAAGTTTTTTCCAGGTCTATAGAACAAAAGTTAGAGATAAGATAGGTCCCCTTAAAAATAACTATGGGCATCTTACTGACAAAGAGAATGAAATGTGCTCGATTTTAAATAATTATTTTCTCTCGGTTTTTACACAGGAAGACACTAACAATATTCCAGTAATTAATTTTTATAGTGGGCCTGAAGAAGATAAATTATGTAACATCACAGTCACTAGTGAAATGGTTGTGAAGCAGATAGACAGACTGAAGCAAAATATGTCGCCGGGTCCTGATGAGGTTTTTTCAAGGGTTCTTAAGGAATGCAAAATGGAACTCTGTGAACCATTAACTAATATTTTTAATTTATCTCTTCAAACAGGTGTAGTGTCTGATATGTGGAAGATGGCTAATGAAATTTTCCTATTTTAAAACAGGGGACAAGTCTTTACCGTCAAATTACCGCCCAATAAGCCTGACCTCAATTGTAGGCAAATTACTAGAGTCAATTATAGCTGAGATTATAAGAAGCCATCTCGATAAGCATAGCTTGATTAATGATACTCAGCATGGATTCACAAGAGGCCGGTCTTGTCTAACTAATTTATTAACTTTCTTCAGTAAAGCTTTTGAGGCTGTTGACCACGATAAAGATAAGATAAGATTTCGTTCGGATTTTTAACCCCGGAGGGTTAGCCACCCAGGATAACCCAAGAAAGTCAGTGCATCATCGAGGACTGTCTAACTTATTTCCATTGGGGTCCTTAATCTTGTCCCCCAGGATGCGACCCACACCAGTCGACTAACACCCTGGTACCTATTTACTGCTAGGTGAACAGGACAACAGGTGTAAGGAAACGTGTCGAAATGTTTCCACCCACCGGGAATCGAACCCGGGCCCTCCGTGTGTGAAGCGGGAGCTTTAGCCACCAGGCCACCGGGCCACCATGCCAGGCCACCGGGCTTTTGATAGAGTTCCGCACCAAAGACTGTTAAAGAAAGTGGCAGCTCATGGCATTGGGGGAAAAGTGCTCTCATGGATCGAGTCATGGCTCACAGACAGGAAGCAGAGAGTGTCCATAAATGGGGTTAAATCCGAGTGGGGATCTGTAACAAGTGGCGTTCCACAGGGATCAGTCTTGGGCCCGTTGTTGTTTATAATATTATATCAATGACTTGATGAGGGAATTACTAGTGATATGAGCAAATTCGCCGATGACACAAAGATAGGTAGGATAATTGATTCAAATGTAGACGTTAGGGAACTTCAGGAGGATTTAAACAAACTATATTCTTGGTCAGAAAAGTGGCAGATGCAGTTCAATGTAGATAAATGCAAGGTTCTGAAGCTCGGGAGTGTCCATAACCCTAGCACTTATAAGTTAAATGATGTAGAAACTTAGCCATACAGATTGCGAAAAGGACTTGGGGGTTATGGTGAGCAGCAACCTTAAACCAAGACAGCAATGCTAAGCGTACGTAATAAGGCAAATAGATTACTGGGATTTATATCAAGAAGTGTAAGCAACAGAAGTCCAGAGGTCATAATGCAGCTTTATACATCATTAGTAAGGCCTCACCTAGATCATGCAGCTCAATTCTGGTCTCCATATTACAGAATGGACATAAAATTCGTTAGAAAACATTCAGCGTAGGATGACTAAATTAATACATAGCATTAGAAATCTTCCTTATGAAGAAAGATTGAAGACTCTTAAGTTACATTCACTTGTTAGACGAAGAATGAGGGGAGACCTGATCGAAGTGTATAAGTGGAAGATAGGTATTAATAAAGGGGATATTAACAAGGTCTTGAGGGTATCTCTCCAAGAGAGAACCCGCAGTAATGGATTTAAATTAGATAAGTTTAGATTTAGAAAGGACATAGGAAAGTATTTTTTTGGAAATAGGGTAGTTGATGAGTGGAACAGTCTACCTAGTTGGGTTATTGAGGCTAGGACTTTGGGTTGTTTCAAATTTAGGTTGGATAAGTACATGAGTGGGAGGGGTTGGATTTGAGTGGGACTTGCACATCAGAGCTTATTTCTTGGGTAGCATTGAAAATTGGGTTTGGCAAATGTTTTGTTAGTGGGATGAATTGTAAAGGACCTGCCTAGTATGGGCCAACAGGCCTGCTGCAGTGTTCCTCCTTTCTTATGTTCTTATGTTCTTATGAATCTGAAGGTTTTCCTCTGGGTTGTCTAATGAAGCTTCGTAAAACCATCTAAACTTGACCTCAAACTCAGTGTTAGCAGGGAAATCAAGCCTAACCGTTCTGCGATGGTTGTTGTTGCTCTCGTTGTTTCTTGCAGCAAGCCTCCTTTGAAATCCTCTTTCTTTTTTCAAAGCTCCCTTACTTCTAAAACGTACGAATTGACCTTCACCATCATTTACTTCGTTCACATCCATAGGTCACTTCTAGTTCAGCTGCTTGAGATGGAAGAGTTAGTCTGTTACTTTTGGGTCAGCGAAACCGCCTTTATTCCATAAGAGAGAAGGGACAAGGAAGGGATATTCACCTTGCTAGACACAAGCAATATGGGTGTAGTGGCCTGCGGGTCAGGGGGTTTGTGTATGACACAACAAGTAATCTCCAGACAAATTGGTGAGTGTTATTATTATAAATTCTCCTTCAATGTATATGTGGTCATTTATTAAATTTAACATACAGTCCACATATTTATATTAATGTTTACCAGAATTCTTGGTGATGTATATTTCATTTGAAATTAACATAGGTGGCCTGGTGGTTAACGCTCTCGCTTCACACGGCGAGGGCCTGGGTTCGATTCCCAGCCAGAGTAGAAACATTGGGCATGTTTCTTTCCACCTGTTGTCTATGTTCCCCATCAGTAAAATGGGTACCTGGGTGTTAGTCGACTGGTGTGGGTCGCATCCTGGGACACTGACCTAATTTGCCTGAAATGCGGAGCATAACAAGGGACTTTCTATATAGTAGTATGTCATTGTTATCAGCTAGGACTGTATACCCTGTACATGTACTTGTAGTAAAATAAAAATATTATTAGAGTGACTTGTAGAGTTATGACAGTAGGTATCGAAGGGGGACATTTTTTTGCGACTAGAGTGTCCTAAAATTCCTACATGTCTCTGTAACCTTGATAAATTTATTGTCTGCATCGCTATTGGGCCGTGTAGACCTCCTGCGCAAACGCACTTCAGTTCCCTGACTGCAGTAGTGTGAGGTGGTGCTTGTCGCGCCTCTGTCGTCAGCCCAGGAGAACTACCATTAGTCAACATGGCGTTCAGTTACAGACGCAGGATTAACACTGTCGGTGTTGAACTTCTCAGTGGGGCAATAATGCCAGCTTCAGCCCAGGTTTTACTACCTAAAATCATCAGAGACACGTATGGCATTCAGGATGGCGAGTTGTACGGAGTAGCATTGAACGGAGCATGTAGATTTTTTGTGAAACTGCTCTCAGCAACGGTTTACGAGTCGTTGGTCAACCGTTTTCAACACCAGCTGTGCATGTGAGGAAGTTTGATGTATCCAGACATTATACATGGATTAAACTGCATAATGTCCCCTTTGAGGCTGATGAGACAGATATCAGAAAAGTTTTTGAGGAATACGGAACTGTTCATTTGGCCCAGCATGGTAAGTGGGTGACGGGTGCCTACACAGGTATGCCGGAGGGCACTTTTAACCTAAAAATGACATTGCGACACCCCATACCGTCTTACATGTACCTAAAGGAATTCAGGACACAGGTCATGGTGTCATACGCGGGGCAAAAGCGTACATGCCGACTATGTGGGGAATATGATCACATAGCGGCGGAATGTGGGAAGTGGCAGCAAGCTCCTGGCCCATGGGCAGAGACATCAGCTTCTACACCGGAGGGAGCAGGTGATGATCAACGACGTGAAGGAGGGCGTGGTCGTCTATGGAGCGAGATAGTGGATGAGGCGCATAAGGCTGGGGGAGAGGGTGAGGCCCTGGACCAGTTTCCTGGCCCAGAGACACTTCCAGTGGATTGGGTTGCGCAAAAAGTACAGGAGGAAGTGTTGGAAATTGAGGAGGAATTACCCGAGGTTCTGAAGTCCTTGTCACTGCCTGAGGAGGTGGCTGCTCCTGGAAAGGTGGTAGAAGACGAGTTGAAGGCTGTGGTGCATCAACAACAGAACTATTCGGACGACGGAAGTGACAGCGTGACTGAGGTGTCACCGAGATCATTGCCACTGTGTACAATGGAGGTTGAGGTACATTGTGAGGCATCCCCAGACCAAGCCATGGAGGATGCGCCTGTCACAAGAAAGAGAGCCGCTGCGTCGGATTCAGATGATGTCCTAACGCCAGCGCAGTGGACTGGGAAGCAAATATGGGCAGAAGGTGAAGGTAGTGGTGGACATGACAGGAGGCACCGAAGGAAGGGGGGGGGGAGAGAGGGAAGTGTGCAGGTGACAAGTGGTCCCACACGTTCTGGTGCCCTTAGGAAGAGTGAAGAGAGGAGGAGGGTGGAAACTTTAATAGGCCTCCGGTGTATGACAGTAAACGTTAATGGTTTGTGTAATAGTGTAAAGAGAGAATGGTTTAGAATGTTTTTGAATAAATTTAGAGTGGATGTTGTGTTCCTTCAGGAGCATAATTTTAAGGAGGTGTAGGGTGTTGGAGATGGAGGGGTTTCGAGTGTAACCCTGCCATACTGGCCCGTTTGAAAGGAGGGGTGGGTATATTAATCAGGGAGGCGAGCCCGTTTGTTTTGCAGAGAAGTGAGGGGGGGAGGGGGAAGGGTGTTGCATGTAGATGGTTTGTGGATGGGAAAACGTGTGGCCTTTATTAGCGTATATGCGCCTGCAGAGAATAACGTACAGGTGAAGCAGGAGTTTGTGTGTGAGGACCTTGTGTTTCTTTTCCGTGCATTACCGGAGGTGGCAATAGTAGGAGGTGATTGGAACTGCATCATTAGGAGGGCTGATGTGGAACCGAAAGGGGCAGGTTATGTGTCGGTGGCCCTACGAGATTTATTGAGGGATATTAGGTTAAGGGACACATTCGAGGGGGGGGGGGCGTGGGAGACAGAGCATACATTTGTTAGGAGAGGGTATGCAGCGAGGTTAGATAGAGTGTATCTTTCTCAAGGGGTTGTAGTGAGATTTTTCAAAACTGTTGAAGTAACATGGTCGGATCATGTTGGTGGATCGTGTTGGTGGAGGTTGGGTGGGAGGAGCTTGTGGAAATATACAGGAGTTACTGGAAATTAAATGTAAGTGCATTGAGTGATGAGGAGGGGTTAGTGGGATTTTCTGTCCTATGGAAGGAGCTTAGCGAGGAGGCAAAGGGAGTGGTAGATGTCGTACAATGGTGGGATTGTGTAGCCAAGGAAAGGATTAGGAAATATTATGTGGGGGTGGGCAAACGTATAAATGATTTAAAATATGGCCTTTCAAACTATTTAGAGGACAGGTTAAGGGGCTGTTATGGGAAGGGGGCTGTGGGGGGCAACTATCCTATGGATGAAATTGTCGAGGTCAAGGGGAGACTGAGGGAGTTGCAAAATGAGAGGTTTCAAGCAGTAAGGGTGCAGGCAGGGGTAGAGGAGGTGCTTTGGGGAGACAAGCCATCGGCGTGTGTGTTGAGACGTCAAAAGCAAAGACAGCGGGTTACAGCTATTCCCAGGTTAGAGGTACATGAGATGGCGGGGGGGTTATAGAATGGGTCAGGAGATACTAACTACAAAAGGAATGTATGTGTATGCGGATAAATGGTATGAAGGGTATTGAACAAGTGGGAAGGTGGAGAATGTGGATTTAGAGAAGGTGTGTGAGTATGTGACGTGTAATTTAGGGAATAGTGATAGAAAGGCTTTAGGGGGAGTAATAACGGAAGAGGAAATAGAGTTGGCTTTAAGGGGAATGAGGAAGGGCAAAGCACCGGGAATAGACGGTCTCCCGGCTGAATTTTACCTCCAACATTGGGAGGTGATAAGGGGATTCATAGGTAGGTTATTTAATCAGATGAAGGAGAAGGGTGTGATGGGGGACAAGCAAGCAACAGCAGTTGTAGTGTTGGTCCAGAAGGGTAAGGGGCAGCACACCCTCAAGGAGTACTGTGCCATATCTCTGTTATGTGCTGATTATAAGTTGTTCGCTAAAGTCTTGGGTAATCGGTTTAAATGTGTGGTAGGGAGAGTGGTTTTGAAAACGCAGTATGGTTTGCCTGGAAGGTCGATGATTGAGGGTCATGGAATACTGAGAAGTTTTGTGGAGTCAAAAGGGGGGGAGGGAGGGAGGCGTTGTTGGCCTTAGACTGGCAGGGGGCCTATGACAGGGTGGAAAGGGGAGCATCGGAAGCTATACTTAGGAGGCAGGGTTATGGGGAAGAAATAGTTAATTGGGTAACCACGTTGTACAATGGAGCTAAGATGAGGGTACAGATTAATGGATGCTTGGGGGTGGAGATTGTAATGGGTAGGGGACTTGGGCAGGGGTGTCCCATGTCACAAATGTTGTTTGCGTGCATTCAGGACCCCTTCTATAGAATGGTTGAACGTTGTGTATGTGACACGAGTGGAGGTGTGGGGGAGGTCGGGAAAGTCTGGCCTGGAATAATAGGATATGTAGACGATACAACAGTCCTGGTTCGAGAGGGGATGGCGTTGGGTGTTTTGGATGATGTTGTGCAACAGTTCGGAAATGCAACAGGGATGCAGGTAAATAGACAGAAGTCAATGATCATGGGGTTGGGTGATGGGGTGGAGGGGGGGGGAGATGTAACGTTGTGAGGAAACAAACTGTGTCTTTAAAAATTTGTGGTATCACCTATAAGGATGACTTGGATGCTGCTCGAGAGGAAAACTCGAATAAATTAATGGAAAGGATTCAGGGGCGTCTGGGTGCATTGCGACCTCATCATCTGACTCTCGTACAACGAGTGATTGTTATAAATGTATTATTGTATAGTAAGGTTTGGCACGTAGCAGCCGTGTTCCCATTAACAGGAACGGCTATTGTGGGAATTCTGAGACGAGTGTTCAACTTTTTGTGGGGTTCAAGGTGCGATTGGCTGAGGAGAGAGGTTGTAATGTTACCTGTGCGCCAGGGTGGGTTGGGGTTGATGAATCTGAGAAGGAGGATTAAATGTGTGTTTCTTAAATGGGAGGTTTTGCGCGAAGGTATGAGTGGAGGGCAGCTGGGAAAAATACATGATAGGTTGGGTAAGTTGTATGGTGGTGTGGAGTTGAGGGAATGTGAAACTGTTTTGAGGGCTTTGATGTTGGTTAGAGAACCCAGGAAAATTCGAGTAGGGGGTTTTGTGTAGGCTGCTTGAAGAAAGGATTGTTGTACCAGTTGAGGGATTGTTCCCCATGTACGCATGGAAGAGTATTTGGTATAGGTTTAGCAAGTTGAAGTTAAAGCCTAGGGTAAGGGAGGTAACGTATCGTTTTCTGCATGGCATACTACCATCGGGGGAGGTACTAAGAACCAGAGGGGTAATTGTGGGCGGAAGGTGTGGAATCTGTGGGGAGGATGAGACGGCGTTCCATGCAGTATACTTTTGTGGGGGACTGGAGGGTGTTAGGTATTGGTTAAGTAGGGTTGTACAGGGGGTGGGGGGCCGAGGGGTGTCGGTTCTGCGTGCACTAAGCCTAGATGTGGGAGGGTTCGATGAGAGTGTTATAAGAGCTTTGGATTATATAATAGTGGATTATATATATATATCGTGGGTGATGAGGGGGAGGGGGGATTGTGAGGTGCGGAGGCGGGTACTAGCGGTAGCGGTTTATCGTACGATGTGTCGTAATAGGGAACTGTATGGGAGGAGGTGGGAGAAGGATTTTTCGGAAGGGTATAGAATGTTAACGTTAGGGTTTCTCATGAATCTACGACTTTGGCTGAGTGAGTAAGTGGGGGGGTTTGGGGATTACATACGAGAAGGGGGATTTCAGGGGGACACAGCGGGGTCGCCTCCTGGGGAGGGGTGAGAGTAAGGTGTATGTGGGTATAGAAGGTGTAGATGTGTGGCATAAGTGTATGTAGCATGCAAGTGGGCACAGAAAACAAAGGTGATATCAAGTAATTACGTAGTAACGAATGGAGAATTCTGTGTTTGATGTATCAGGGTCGTCATGACCTTCTTCATGTATTAAGTGTGAATTCAAACTCAAATTCAAAGTTTATTCTCTATAAGGATTACAATGCTGAGTTTACAGAAATTTGGTTATTGTGTGGTTTACATGTAGTAAAATAGTGATTACAGAGTGTACCACTAGAACGCTTAGCATGGCTAGGCATTTCGGGCAGAATGGTGTCACAGACCGGGCTGCGGGGGCATTGACCCCCGGAACTCTCTCCAGGTCTCTCCAGGTAAGACCTTGAAGAGCTTTTGGGCTTCTGTAGAGTGTGCGTTTATAGCCTTTATTGGGCATATTTCATGTGCGATAATCGTATCGCAATGAGAGTTTTTTTTTTAAATTATGTTGTTTGTGTTTAGTGTTAGGGGTTTTTAGCGAGTGTACTGACTTGATTCTAGCATTATATAATATGCTCATCCAATTGATGAGAGATGGAACGCTAATGACTTCCATAAATTTGTAATGCCTCGTTAAAAATTTGTAATGGGAGAGTATGGTTTAGTCTCTTACTTTATATAATGTGCTCAGCCGGTGGAAGAGGCTGTATTAATATTTACTAATATTTATTAATATTTATTTAGTGTAAGTTTTTTTTTTTTTTTTTTTTTTTTTATTTGCCGGTACTCTCCCGGCCCGGGTCTTTTCCAAGTAGTGGTGACCCGGCCTTGACTCCCTATCTGCGGAGTGTCTCGAGACTTAAGTCTCCCATGGGAGGAGGTACAAGTACCCCCTCATCTTTGGGACCAACTGTCCCCAGGCCTAGCCACATTCCCCGCCCTCACGGGGCTCGTAGGGAGAAGCTAGGCCTCTGGTCTGCCATCTGCCCCGCCCTAAAAGGGCTCGTGGGGATGGCAGTCTTATGAGCTGCAGATGGTAGCCAGCTCAGGCATTATTTAGTGTAAATGTGAGGCTTAGGATTTTCCTTTTTTTTCAATGTTTAAAGTGGGATTGTAGCGAGGCACGTATGTATGTTTTTAGGTAATTCTTATTGTATAGGGGTTAATTTTGGGAAGTGCATGTATTTTATTTATATATATATATATATTTTTTTTTTCAACTGAGATTGTGATGTAGGTCATTCCTCTGATTATCTATTGTGAAGGTTGTGAACCTTTGTCATATGTCAGTCATAGTATGTTAACTATACAAATCTGTAAGGTTTATATAGTTTATATTTTATATAGTTTATATAGTTATATAGTTTATATTGTTTATATTATAGTAGTATGTTATATGGAAAAATTTGTGAGTGTATATGGGTAACCTCTTTTATGTCAATTACAATGTGTTTTTTTTTTTTTTTTTTTTTTTTTTTTTTTTATTCGCCGGTATTCTCCCGGCCCGGGTCTTTTCCAAGTAGTGGTGACCCGGCCTTGGCTCCCTATCTGGGGAGTGTCTCGAGACTAAAGTCTCCCATGGGAGGAGGTACAGTACCTCCTCATCTTTGGGACCAAGTGTCCCCAGGCCTAGCCACATTCCCCGCCCTCACGGGGCTCGTAGGGAGAAGCTAGGCCTCTGGTCTGCCATCTACCCCGCCTCAAAGGGGCTCGTGGGGATGGCAGTCTTACGAGCTGCAGATGGTAGCAAGCTCAGGCTGTCTCAATGTGTTGTTAGTTAGTTAGTTAAAGATTAGCCGGTATTCTCCCGGCCCGGGCCTTGTCCAAGTGGTGGCCCGGCCTTGGCTCCCTCTTTAGGGAGTGTCTGAGACCTAAGTCAACCATGGGAGGAGGCACAAGTACCTCCTCATCTTTGGGACCAACTGTCCCCAGGCCTAGCCACAAGCTAGGCCTCTCTGGTCTGCCATCCCCGCCCCAAGGGGGCAAATGGGAATGACAGTCTTATGAGCTAAAGGCTCGGGCTCAGGCACCTACCCTACCCTAGAAGGGTTAGGCATGGTATCGATGAATGTGTTGTTAAAACTTGTTAGTGTATGTTCTGTAGGACTGAGGATCCTACTGTACCCATTTTATATCTTTTTATTTAATAGTAAGCTGTAAAGTTTTTAAATAAAATATAAAAAAAAAACCTTGATAAAGAATAATTATCTTTGTTACCATTTACTGTTATGTATCTAATGAGATTCATCTAGGTAATTTTAAATTTTCCATAAGAGTAAAACAACTGAAGCTAAATCATGTTTATAAAATTGCTCAGTGTCCAGAATATCTTGCTGTCAATTTTGTCAAGGCTGGGAACCAAAGCAATCATAGTACTAGGGGAAGAGAGCACAACTCTTGCTGCTGCTGCTGCCGCAATAATAATAATAATTATACAAGAAAAGTCTCTGGTGACGGAAGTCTTACTCACATAATGACTCGTTCACTGATAAAGTTACTTTAAACCAATGTACAAAAATTACATTTTCTTTCTGCCTAAACTTAAACATTCATAAGTAACGCACAGCAACAAAGAATATTAAAACATTTGTACATTGTAAACTTTTAAAAAAAAGATAATTTTTGTAATAAGATTAATATTTTTATAATAAGTGAAAAAGATATTTAAAACAAAAATTAAGAAAAATTTTAATTCTAAAATAAATTTACATTCAAGTTAACTAGTTTAATGATTTGCAGTATTAATTCTTTAATATACAAATTGATGCAAGAAATAAACGGAAAGAGGATGGTGTACCTATTGTTTATTTTTTAATGCCCCTTGTTGGGGTAATAAATTAATATATGGTTTAGAGAAATGTGTGGTAAGATATTACTGTTAATCACAAAACCCATTTGTTCCCTTAACTTAAATGTTATTAGTATCCACTGCTAACATTCACCCGTTATTGTCATGTAAACTAGAGACGCTTACTAGGCGAAGAGTCACAGAGCTGCTGAGTGTCTTCTTATGACCAGAGCGTTGGTATGATGGGTAAGGAAGAAGGATGGGTAAGGATAGAAATATTGGAAAAGGGTGGGAGGGGGGAGAGAGGTAGGATATAAAAGGTATGTGAAAATTTGTCTGGACTGCCTTCAAGTGAGTCGCCTACCCTGTCAAGCTCTGTTGACACCAAGCTCTGAGGTCGGTACCTCAGCCTCACAAGTGGCTTATGGCAGTTTTCACAAAGCTGTTTTTCCCAAGAAATCTCGCCTGATGCACTTTTAAAAGGACTAATTACTTGGTGATGAAAAGTCTTTCGGGTCTTCAACCCCCAAAACTTAGCCCCTCTGGACTTCCCCTCAGAAACCATTTGCAAGGGGGAGCCTTAGTTCCTGCAATATTAATCGATATTTTGACCTGCCTGACCTCAGAAACCCTGTGTCCAAGGGGGTGGTATCCCTAGTACAACTATGCGAAAGGGAACTAGCTTCTAGGTTGCAAAGAAAAAGTACGTACGGTATAACTCCGGCTGCACAAAGGCCCACTCAACCATCGAAATTTTTCCCCAGACACTGCCAAATCCTAAAAAAAAGTGGGGTCTTGTCTTACTGTTGGGGCCGACAGAGGGGACATCTATGGTATGTTGAGGTGCCTCTACCAGATTTCCCCAGGTCTCATATGTGAAGACACGTGGGGGGCGCTGCCTGCTGATCACGGCACGCGTTGTTCAGATGGTGTCTAGTCATAGAAGAAAGCACTGGCGTCTTCGAGACCTGCGCCTCATCGTTCAAACTTGGGCTGCCAGTTTTTCCTAGTTAACTTAACTTAGTGTTTGCCTACATTTGGCCTATTACTACCTATGTTAAGGTCTTAGGTCTACATTATTATTATCTACAGTTGCCTCAATAATCCTAATATTAGTGTACTAACATTATAAACTACCTACTTCTTCCCTGAAGGGTAAATCTATCAATTAAGAAGTACATTCCAACCACCTTCGCCAACCCGGGTGAGTGTGTTTGTGTTTTGGGTGGGTGTAAGGGCCCTCGAACGGTGTGTTTTTCCCCATTGGGGCTTCTTGGACCGAATAAGTTCCAACATCCTCCCACCGGCGAAGGTAGGCACAAAGTCTAAATCAATTTCACCTTCTGTGAGCCCTCACGGCGGACCCTGGACACGAGTGCCGTCCGGTCACTCTCGTCGAGCAGACTCCGGTCTAACTTTAACCATCCAGTTTCCCCTGCGTGGACCTCTGGGGGTGTAAACTTGTTGGTTCCGGTGGTCTAAGCACCCTTTCCTTTAACTTTAAGCCAATAATAACCCAACAAAAAGCCGCAGTAAGAATAATCACTAAATCCCATCCCTGGCAACACACCCCCCCACTCTTCATAGATCTAAACTTACTCCCTGTTCAGAACATCCGCACATACTACTGTGCAATCTATATCTACAGGACCTTAAATTCCAATATTAACCTTGACCTAAAACGCTTTCTTGATAGTTGTGACATTATTCACAGGCATAACACCAGACAAACATCTCTATGACATTCCCCATGTTCGACTAAACCTCTACAAAAAATTCAATGTATTTCAAAGGACCTAAAATCTGGAACACCCTACCTGAAAATTCTAGAACTGCAGACACATTCATAACTTTCAAAACTACAGTTAGAAAACATCTTATCTCCCTGATCCACCCCCACAACTAAATAACAGATAACCACCTGGTGGTTTCCCAAATTACACTCACTCACCCACTGAAATATAAACCCCGAAATACTAATCTTAAAATAATAAATCCTAACTAGTCATAAGTTTGCCTATGACACTCTAATATAGACACCTTGTATTGTGCCAAAACAAAAGCATTCACATTGCTAAACTCACAAATTATGATGTAGTCACTTAGCCTTAATACCATAATCTGTAAGGATTTAATGTTAATATTTAATCTAAGTCTGTTCGAAATGCCTAGCCATGCTAGGTGTCCTAGTGGCCCCCTCTGTAATTAGTATTTTATAGCATGTAAACCACACAATACCCAAAACCTGTAAACCCCACATTGTAATCCTTATAGAGAATAAACTTGAATTGAACTGAATTGAATTGAATAAGGCACCAAAACTACTGGGAACGGTTGAAGGTCCTTGATCTGTATTCCCTCGAACGCAAGCGAGAGAGATACATGATAATATACGCTTGGAAGGTAATGGAACGATTGGTGCCAAAACTGCATAGAAAGATCACTCCATATGAAAGAAAAAACTCAGCAGGAGATGCAACATTCCCCCGATGAAAAGCAGGGACGCCACGAGTACATCGAGAGACAACGCAATAAGTGTCCGGGGCCAAAGACTGTTCAACTGCTTCCCAGCATACATAAAGGGCTGTCTTCAAGAAGGCACTGGACAGGCATCTAAAGTCAGTACCTGACCAACCAGGCTGTGATTCTTACGTCAGCTTGCATGCAGCCAGCAGTAACAGCCTGGTTGATCTGACCCTGAGCCACCATGAGGCCTGGTCTCAGACCGGGCCATAAATGAAATCGAAAGAAACCCAAAGTATTTCTTTTCCTATGACAAATCAAAGTCGAGAACAACGTCCAGTATTGGGCCCCTACTAAACAAGATAGGTCCTACACAGATGACAGCAAGGAAATGAATGAGCTACTCAAGTCCCAATATGACTCAGTTTTTAGCAAGCCGCTAACCAGACTGAGAGTCGAAGATCAAAATGAATTTTTTATGAGAGAGCCACAGGATTTGGTTAACACAAGCCTATTGATGTTTTTCCTGACGCCAAATGACTTCGAACAGGTGATAAATGACATGCCCATGCACCTGCCCAGGGCAGACTATGGAACCCGTGTTTCATCAAGAACTGCAAGAGCCCCTATCATGAGCTTTCACCATCCTATGGAGAGGGAGCATGGACACAGGGTCGTCCCACAGTTACTAAAAACAACAGACATAGCCCCACTCCACAAAGGGGGCAGTAAAGCAATAGGAAAGAACTACAGACCGATAGCACTAACATCCCATATCATAAAAATCTTTGAAAGGGTCCTAAGAAGCAAGATCACCACCCATCTAGAAACCCATCAATTACACAACCCAGGGCAACATGGGTTTAGAGCAGGTCGCTCCTGTCTGTCTCAACTTTTGGATCACTACTACAAAGTCCTAGATGCACTAGAAGACAAAAAGAATGCAGATGTAATATATACAGACTTTGCAAAAGCCTTCGACATGTGTGACCATGGCGTAATAGCGCACAAAATGCGTGCTAAAGGAATAACAGGAAAAGTTGGTAGATGGATCTATAATTTCCTCACAAACAGAACACAAAGAGTAGTAGTCAACAGAGTAAAGTCCGAGGCGGCTATTGTGAAAAGCTCTGTTCCACAAGGCACAGTACTCGCTCCCATCTTGTTTCTCATCCTCATTTCTGACATAGACAAGGATGTCAGCCACAGCACCGTGTCTTCCTTTGCAGATGACACCCGAATCTGCATGACAGTGTCTTCCATTGCAGACACTGCAAGGCTCCAGGCGGACATCAACCAAATCTTTCAATGGGCTGCAGAAAACAATGTGAAGTTCAACGATGAGAAATTTCAATTACTCAGATATGGTAAACACGAGAAAATTAAAACTTCATCAGAGTATAAAACAAATTCTGGCCACAAAATAGAGCGAAAAACCAACGTCAAAGACCTGGGAGTGATCATGTCGGAGGATCTCACCTTCAAGGACCATAACATTGTATCAATCGCAGCTGTTAGAAAAATGACAGAATGGATAATGAGAACCTTCAAAACTAGGGATGCCAAGCCCATGATGACACTCTTCAGGTCGCTTGTTCTATCTAGGGTGGAATATTGCTGCACACTAACAGCACCTTTCAAGGCAGGTGAAATTGCTAACCTAGAAAGTGTACAGAGAACCTCCACGGCGCGCATAACGGAGATAAAACACCTCAATTACTGGGAGCGCTTGAAGTTCCTGAACCTGTATTCCCTGGAATGCAGGCGGGAGAGATACATGATTATATACACCTGGAAAATCCTAGAGGGACTAGTACCGAACTTGCACACGAAAATCACTCACAACGAAAGCAAAAGACTTGGCAGACGATGCAACATCCCTCCAATGAAAAGCAGGGGTGTCACTAGCACGTTAAGAGACAATACAGTAAGTGTCAGGGGCCCGAGACTGTTAAACTACCTCCCAGCATACATAAAGGGGATTACCAATAGACCCCTGGCTGTCTTCAAGCTGGCACTGGACAAGCACCTAAAGTCAGTACCTGACCAGCCGGGTTGTGGCTCATACGTTGGAGTGCGTGCAGCCAGCAGTAACAGCCTGGTTGATCAGGCTCAGATCCACCAGGAGGTCTGGTCAGAGACGGGGCCGAGGGGGCGTTGACCCCCGGAACTCTCTCCAGGTAAACTCCAGGTAAGTGGTCCAGTAGGTGGGACAGGCAGGAGCGACCTATTCTAAACCCTTGTTGCTCTGGGTTGTGTAATTGATGGGTATCTAGGTGGTTGGCAATCTTGCTTCTTAGCACCTTCTCAAAGATTTTTATGATATGGGATGTTAGTGATATCGGTCTGTATTTCTTTCCAAATGCTTTACTGCCACCTTTGTGGAGTGGGGCTATGTCTGTTGTTTTTAGTGTGTATGGGATGACCCCTGTGTCCATGATCCATCTCCATAGAATGTTGAAGGCACACGATAAGGACTTCTTGCAATTCTTGATGAACACAGAGTATGTAAAAGAAGACAATTAAAAGTGAATATAGGAAAAGATAAGGTAAAATATAAAAAAAAAGAGTATGTGATAAAAAGGTTTGGGAAAATTAAAAATTGGAGGGGGGAGAATAGGGGATTGAATGTATTCAGATATTTGGAGGGGAAAATGTCAGCAGAGGGGTTCTTTGAAGGATGAAGTGAATCATAAAATTTTGATGGGGGAAAAGGGGTTTTTGAGGGGGTGCATTAGGGAATCTGTGGAGAAAAAGAATTTTGTCCGTGGAAAAAACGAGGGGAATGAAGATAGTATAGTTATCCCAACACCCCCTTAAATGGGGGTTTGGAACATGGATGGTGAATGCTGCAACAAAAAGAAGGCTGGAGGAAAGTGGGAGGGTCATATCGGAGGGCAATTGGGGGGTGTGAATATAGTGCAGGGGTTTCATTTTGGGGGAAATTAAGGAGGTGCGGGATTCCCAAAAAACTTTTATCCAAGGGTGAGGGGGGGTTTTTTGAGGTTTTTCGGACATGTAGAGAAAAGGGAAAAAAAACAAAAGACTTTGGTGTAAAAAATCTGTAGGGGAGGGAAGGGGGGGGGTAGGGGTCGGCCTTGGTTAATTAAAGGGTTGAAGGGGGGGGTTTTTAAAGGAGGTTTTGTGGGGCTGGGGGAAAATTGGACTTCCAGAAGAAAGCGTGAGTGCTTTTGGGTTGGGATTGAATAAGACACATGGTTTTTAATATTTTGGACTTTCTGTTGGGTGTGAGCAGTAATTTTTATAAAAAAAATTTCAGGAAAAACCGGCGGGCCCGGGAAATTGAGCCTGGAGATGGGAAGTACGGGTTCTCCCAACTCTAAAAAAGGGGTGTTAATTTCAGTTTTTAACTTTGTTTTAAAGGGCCGCCTTTTGGAAGACAGGATGGAGGGGAATAATGAAAAGTTTTTTTTTTGGGGCCCAACCCTGCCTTGGGGGGAATGGGCCGATGTTTTAAAAAAAAATTTTTAAATTTTCGCATTTACGAAATTAGAAAAAAAATTTCCCCCAAAAACATTTTATACCTGCCCTAACAAAATTGGGTTTTCCAAGACCCTGTGGACAAAACCCATTTTTTTTGGACGAAACCCCGGGAATACCTTAAAAAAGAAAAAACACGAAAAATTACTGTAAAAAACTTGCGAAAGATTTTTACAATTGTTTAACCTTCAAAAACCAAAAAAGAAATTTGCAAAGTCGTGTATACTACATCTGTTTTTTGGGTTTATTCTACAGCATCCAGGCCCTTGTATAGTGGCCCAGTAGCGGGGAGAGGCAGGAGCGCCCTTTGCCAAAAAACCCGGTTGCCCTGGGTTGTTTTAACTGTTTGGGAACTCTGGGTGGTTGGGACTTGCTTTTTTGAGCCCTCTTAAATTTTTTTATAAATATGGGTTGTTAGTGTATCGGTCTTTAGTTTCTTTGAAATTGTTTTTACTGCCACCTTTGTGGGGGGGGGCTATGTCTGTTTTTCTTTTAGTGTGTTGGGGTGACCCCTGTGTCCATTTCCCCCCTCTTATAAAAAGCTGAAGGCGTTCCCCCGAAATCTGGGCCTGGGGGAGAGTGAAAGGGGATATCATTAATTTTCCTTTTTCAAAATATTGTGGAGTTATAAAAAAATGGCCCAGAGTTTTTGGGGTTTACAAAAAATTTTTTTTTTCGTTCATAAAGAAAATTTAAATTTTGGTTGTCGACCTTAGAGTGGGCAGTTTGGGTCGCTGAACCTAGTCATTTGGGACTTTTGCCAAATTTTCACTCATTTCTTTAAAATTTTTGTTTTTGTCCATCTTGCCAAAGCAGGGGCCCCGTACGGGGGTTTTTTTTTCCTTAGATTTTTCTAGGGGAAGTATTTTGTTTTTTTTTTTTCCTTTTCCTTTTTGGTTTTAAATTCTTTCCCGGATTTTTGTCTCCTAAAGTTCCTTCATCTTAAGTTCGATATTTTTTCACTTTCATTGACTAATGCTTCCCTTTGTATTTCGATATATTTTACCCCCCCTCAGCCTGTGTGGGTCATCCCTTCGTCTGAATAGTGAGCGTCCCCTTGTTTACTGACAATAACGGGGGGTATGTTAGCAGTGGATATCAAATACCCATTAGGTTAAGGGAAAAATGGGTTTTGTGATTAACAATAATATCTTATCATACATTTTTCTAAACTATAAATTAATATTTATTTTTACCCCAAAAAGGGGGCATTAAAAAATAAACAATAAGTACTCCATCCTCTTCCCATTTATTCCTGGAATTAATTTGCTTATTAAAGATTTAATACTGCAGATCATTAAACTAGTAAACTTGAATGTAAATTTATTTTAGAATTAAAGCTTTCTTAATTTTGTTTTAAATATCTTTCTCACTTATTATAAAAGTATTAATCTTATTGCAAAAATTATTACCTTATTAAAAGTTTATAAAGTACAAATGTTTTAATATTCTTTGTTGCTGTGCGTTACTTATGAATGTTTAAGTTTAGGCAGAAAGAAAATGTAATTTTTGTACATTGGTTTAAAGTAACTTTATCAGTGAACGAGTCATTATGTGAGTAAGACTTCCGCCACCAGACTTTTCATTCGCTGCCTGACTGCGGTGGAGCGCGGTTGTGCTCTGCACCCCCTCTTCTGTTTTCAGGAGAGCTCTCATACAACAACAGGCGCAGAGTAAATTACTGTCGGGGGTTGAGCTGCTTCGGGGGCGTTTTCCCCCCCCAAACGGCACGGGGGATTTTGCTTCCGCGATCATAAGAGAGAGGGTAATTATCCAGGATGACGGGGTTATATGGGGGGGCCCCTTTGAAATGGGGCCTATGGGGATCTTTTTTAATTTAAATTTCCCAAACGGCGGTGTATGAGTCGTTGGGAAAAAATTTTCGAGCATGGAGTTCCATGCAATCCCACTGTAAGAGTGGCCCTTCATAGACTTTCTCTCGCCACAAACTTTGGGTGAATTTTGCGCAAGGCCCCCTTTCCCGAGGCTGACGAGGAGGATTAAAGGGAAAACCGTTTTTTGGGGCCCGTTTGGTCCCGTGCATCTGGCAACCCAAAGGAAAAGTGGGCAGCGGGTTTTGCATACGGGTTCCGAACCCTTGACTGGTCCAAACCCCTTGACGGGTTTTTCCAAAACGGTTTCCCGTTGGACAATAAAGAAACGTAAAGGGATGGGGTTGTAGGTCCCCTTTAAATCAAACAAAAAACCAATAAATAAAATCGGGAAACGTACAGGGAAGCTGCCCCAAAATAAAAAGTCCCTGGATTTTTCCCTTTGAAACAGTAAAAAAGAAATACAAATAGCTAAGCTTCATTTAAGGAGGTTATTAAAAAAGTATTCAAGAGGTTGCTAGTAGAATTACAGAAAATTTCAACCATTAAAAATTATAAAAGCTCGTGTAGTCTGCATCAATCAAACAAACGGGCTTCCCAGGGGAAAAATTGTCATTTTTTGGAAATTGGTTTTCACCCCCCTTGGGGCAGATACCCAAGAACTAGCTACAAGCAGTAAAAAAAACGGGGAAAAGTTTTTTTTTGGGTATGCCCAAAAGATAAAATCTGGGGACAAAAACACAAGGGTTTTTAAAAGGGGATAACATCAAACTCTTTCATAGACAAACGGGAAGCTTTCTACACAGATGGGAACATAAAACGTCTGGGCTAAAAGGTACTGCCCTTGATAGGGGCCAGTAGTCAAAAAACTGTAAGGCTGGAGGTGTTTCCCGGGTAGTGGGTTTAAAATTTTGGGGCCCTGATAGTGCTGCCCCGGGGAAACCCGTAAGGGGTGAAGCTGGGGGGTGTTTGTCCTGGGGGGACAAAAAGGGTTTTGAACGGGGAGGTCCTGCCCTGGGAGACAGTAATGGTGAAGCTGGGGGTTTGCGCCCCGGGGGAGACAGTAATGGTGAAGCTGGAAAATTTTTTTCCGGGTATTTTGGGAATTAAAAACCGCGGGAAAAGAATACATATAAATGACCTCATAGGGGACGGGAAAGCCGTAGTGGGGAAAAAAGTGTAGTCAAGATAAGATAAAACCAAAAATTCAAACTAAAAAATACCACGGGGAAATAGCAACAAGAGGACTCCAAAGAAAAGTAGGATATATTAGCAAAAAAAAACTGGGGGGAGCTCCATTTTAGTGCCATTGAGGAAAAGAAAAAAAAAACAGGTAAACATGCACCAACAGGGAATACAGTCAAAAAACCCCAAAGGGGCCAAAAAAAAAACCCCCCCCCCCCAAAAACCAAAAAAAAAAGCAGGTCCCAAAATACTATGCATTTTGGTTTTTGCAGACAGGGGAAAAATTTTAAAAAAACCAGACGGGACTTGCAATTATGACCCCCCCTAAAAAATGCCGAGCCCATATGCCCAACAGGAAAATCCCAAAACCCCCTTTCCCTGTAAGTTTTTTCACCCTGAAATGTGTACCTCTTCAGTACGGGAAAAAAAAAACTTGTGCTGAAAACTTAAATTGCCGGGCCCACACCATTAAAGGGAACAAAAAGTTTCCCAAAACACCCGGGGCCATGGAAAAACCTGGGTAGCCACAGCCACTCAAAGGGAGAGGTTTTTTTAGTGTAGGGAAAAAAAAAAAAAACTGGCAGGAAATGGCAAAAAATCGTCCACCAAATCCAGTCATTCCTGGGGGGAAACCCACAGCATGGCCCCCCACCCCCCCAAACCCCCAACAGATACGATCAAATGCCGGAAAAAAAACCCTTTCCCCCAATTTCCCAAACCAATACCACAAGGTTAAAACCTATACAGTTTGAAAACAGAGTGAACGGGCAAAAGGGGGGGGGGGGGGCCCCTTTTCCCATTGCAGAGTCACTTTTTTTGCCCGGGAACTGCTTAATGCCTAAAAAATGATTTTAGGGGAATTTTAAAAGAAAAAAAAGGGTCGAAAACCCAAAAACCTAGTCTTTTGGGTTTTAAGGTTCTACAACCCCCGGGATGCAACACCCCAGAAAATTCCGGGAACAGCTGTTAAAAATTGACCACTTTTTTCCGGGAAAAATCTTCCCCCTGCCCCAACACTTGCCCCGGGGGGATTTCAATTTAAAAGGGCACCTAAAAGGGAAAGGAAATGCAAAAATATTTTTCAGTAAAAAAACACCAGGAGGAAGCTCTGAGGGGAAAACTCACACTCGCACGTGCTTTTAAATTCTCCCAAAAATTTTAAAATTTTAAACCAGCAAATAATAGGGGCCAAAACTAGACTGGAGAATACACAGACCTCACCTTAAATAAAAAAAAAGATTTATAAAAAAATGCCCACCATTAAAAAAACAAAAATACTAAATCACAACATAATTGGGGTTCAGACATGTATGCGTGGAGCCCCAGAGGGCCCATAATGAGATTAGTCACGAGGGAGTTTTCCCCAAAATTTCCAATTTCAAAACAAAAACAAAAAGGGGGCCCAAAGGGAAAAACCAATCCAACCGATAAAAGCGGGGAAGATATATAAGCAACACAGCCCCCAACTTTTTCCTAAAAACAATTAATTGGGGGCACTCGATGTATGCACAAGGCTTATTCCTTTTAAGAAAAAGGGGAGTAGATTTTTTAAAATTTGAAAGAAAAGGGCCGCCCCTTTTTACGGGCGAGGGAAAAAGAATAACAAGCGGCTAAAAGGGGTCAATATATTGAAATGCGTAGGGGGAACATGGCCCGAGAAATAGCAAGCTCAAATTTTAAGCTAAAGGAATTTTAAATGGGAAATTTCAGGAATCGCTGGAAAAAAAAAAGGCCAAAAATTTAAACGAAAAAAAAACCCAAATTTTTCTTCCCCTTTTGGGCCAAAATAAATTGAGAACAATGTCCAGTTTTGGGGCCCCCTATTAAAAGAAAGATGGGTCCTACACAAAATACAGCAAGGAAATAAAGTACTATCAAGTCCCAATATGATTTTCAGTTTTTTAGCAAGCCCAAAACCAGACGGGGGAGCGAAAATCAAAATGAATTTTTTTTGAGAGGGGCCCAAAATTTTTGGTTTAACACAAGCCTATCCATTTTATCCGGGACCCCAAAAATGACTTCGAAAAGTGGTAAAGTGGGTCATGGTCAGTCGTCACGTGAGGCCCACAACCCTGAGCTGCTTTGGGGATTAGGTGGACGGTTACAAAGAAATGGCTTCCCTTCTGCAGGGGTTTTAAAAACTGGGGTTTGGGAGAGTTGAAGGGAGGGGGGTCTTGTTTTCTCCCAAGGGGGTTTAGGAGGTTTAAAGGGGGTCCACCTCAAGGGGTCTGGGAGAGAGTGTGAGGTGGCTGGGAGTTGTGGGGAATGAGATTTTTAAAACAGTGAGGTGCAGTCTGTCCCCTCGCTGAAAGGAGGGCTGTATTTTTGGGGAGGTAGAAGGGCTACCAGCAGTGAGGTGAAAGCCCAGAAACCTGCCCCAAGTGGCGAGGGGGTTCACGTAAAGGGGGGCGCATAGAATAAGGAAAAGGAAAAAAGAGTGAAGATCGAAGGTGGGAAAATTTCGTTTTCTTTTTGTTCTCCAGGATAAAATGTACTTCATTTGGGCCAGTGAAGGAAAGGGGGTTTTAACTGCCCCGCTAGAAGGTAAGCGCATTTTTGGGGTTGGGGGGACTCTCAGGAAAGATATATTGACCGGCTTTTTGTAATAGGAATAAAAAGATGAGAGATAGAGGTGCTTCCCTGGAGCGGTTTTGGGGGACATTTTTCAACGGGCGGGGGAAAATTTCATGTCGGGTTTAAGGGAAAAAGCCCTTTATCGCCAGTGCTGGGGGAAAAATTATTTGGGAAGGGTAGGAGAGAAAAGCTGTTTGAAAAAAAAAGGCCCAGCTATAAAATTTCATTAAGTCTAAGGGGGGGGTCCCAATTTTTATGTACCCATTTTGGGGGCCCTAGAAGGGAAGTAAAAATTGAATGGTTGTCTAGGGAAAATTTGGTGAAAATTTGGGCTGGCAAGACAGATACTGAAAGGGAAAACTTGAAATCCCATTCATTGACAACGGGGAATAACTTTTTTAGGGGCAAACATGATATGTATCAAGGGTGGGGTACATTCTCTGGGGCGGGGGTGGAAACATTTCCCAGACTCGATTGAAAAGGGCCCCCCATTGGTGAAATGCCTAAGATTTTTTTTTGATGGAAGATAGAGGTAAGGGTGTGTGTGGGAAAAAAAGCAGGGTTTTCAACACTAGGGTTGGAAAAATTAAATGTATAAAAGGCATTTAGCATGAAGTTATAAATAAAGGGCAAAAGAACAGGTCAGCAAACGAAGGGGGACAGCAGAGGGCGCAAGGGACTAGCTCCCCAAGGTTTTTTCTATACTAATCAGGAGTGTTTTGAAAAAAGATAGTGAGCTAAGATTAATTGGGAAGTGCAGGAAACATAGATATTATTTCCCATAAAAAAAGAGAACCCGGCTTTTAAACCCGAAAGATAGAGAGATGCCCTCGAATTTCACATAAAGGCTATAAATTATCCACACTGGGGCAGGGTCAACAGGAAAGGGGGTGGGGGAGCGATGTATGCAGGGGACAATTTTTAAAATTTTTGTGTTAGACAAAAATATTAAATTAGAAAACGTCCCGCCACTAACTGTTTGGTTACAGCTTTTTCGAGGGGCCCAAAAAAAATAATTTTTTGGGGGGTGATTTACAGGGCCCCAAAAACTTGATAGGGGTGCAGTAAATTCTATGGGACGAAATTCGTAAAAGGGATCTACAAACGAAAAAAATTTTGCTAATGGGGGATTTCCCAAATATAGACAGATTGACTGGGGCAATTTGACAGGAAAATTTTGAGTCGGGTGACTTTCTTGATACATCCAGGGAAATTTTTTTTTAAAAAAGTTTGTGGGGCAGAGCCAAAATAGGGAAATAACCCCCTTGAATTGGTTCTTGCCCGTAGGGGGAAAAACTAATTAAAAATCTTTTAGGTTAATGATGAGCTTGGGGGGGAGTGATCCCCAAAAACACTTAAATTTTAAAAATCATGGAATTCCCCTAATAATGGGGAATCAAGTCCCCCGTCCCGACTTTCGGGTTGGGTGATTTTATAGGACTGAAAAAATTTCTTAGGTGGGTGAAATGGAATGACCTGACTAAGGGTCAGGTAGGTGGTGAAGGTTGCCGATATGAGCTTTCCAGGGCATTGTTTTTAGCTGCTCAGTCAAAAATTTTTCCAAATAGGAAAAACGGGTCAAACAAAAATGATTTTCCCAAATGGGTAACCCAAAGATTAAAATATCTGGGTTGGTCAAAAGAGAGGCATATATAGGCAAATCCCAAAAGGGGGAAGGGGGAATTAAAAAAAACGATAATTCGTTAAAGAGAGAATTTAAAAAAAGGGGAAAAGAA
This sequence comes from Cherax quadricarinatus, assembly GCF_026875155.1. NCBI lineage: Eukaryota > Metazoa > Arthropoda > Malacostraca > Decapoda > Parastacidae > Cherax > Cherax quadricarinatus. The sequence goes on from NW_026506349.1 coordinate 24,223, forward strand.
AAAACAAAAAAGAAAATTATGAGGGTTAAAATTGAAAAAAATCGAAGGGCTAACCCAAAAGGATTCTTTGGTTACAGAATTAAAAACAGGGACAAGGATAGGCCCACTCAAAAGTTTCCCCCCGGGTAAACTCACTGCAGTGATAAGGAAATGTGTAGAATTTTTTAAAACTACTTCCTTAGTTTTTTTCACAGGAGGAAAACCAGCGAAAATTCCAGTAAAGAAAATTATTAAACAGGACAAAAATAAACTGGCCTATTAGGGGGCACAAGTGACTTGGGCCCCCGGCAAATAGATAAATTAAAACCTAACAAAACCCCCGGGCCCCGATGAACTGTATGCAAGGGTTCTAAAGGGAAAGTAAAGAGGACTTTGCACAAACCCTTTTGGGTAAAACTTTTCAAATATCACAAAAAAAAACTGGCATGGTGCCAGATTTAAATTTAAAATGGCAAATGTTTATAAAACCCATTTTCAAAACAAGGGGAAAAAGGGCCTTTCTTCGAAATAAAACCCAAAAAGCCTAACCTCCTAGTGGGAAAATTTATTTGGGAAACAAAAAATTGCCGAGGCAGTTCGTAGCCATCTTTAAAAGCATAAATTAATCAACGAAACTCAGCAAAGGGGGTTTTTCAAAGGGGGGTTTTCCCGCCTTACAAAATTTTTTAAATTTTTTTTACTAAGGTATTTGAAAGGGGTAGTCATGGTAATGAATATAATTGTGGGATAAAGGGCTTCAGTAAGGTTTTTACAGGGTCCCACATCAGAGAAATATTGAGGGAAAAATTTAAAGGGACATGGAAAAAAGGAGGAGGGAAAAATTTTTTCCCGGATAGAGGGATGGGGTGACAAATAGGGAGCAGAGAGTTTGCATAAAGGGGAAAATCAGAGTGGGGAAGCGTCACCCAGCGTGTTCCACAGGGGTCATGGGTTTGGGGCCCCCCGCTGTTTTACAATCCCAAAAAACACATAGATGAGGGCAAAAAAACGACATCGGCAAGTTTGCGATGACACCAAAATAGGGGGGTCCAAATTTTTCTGACGGGACATTCCCAGCACTCCAGGAAGATTTGAATAAATGATGCCCTGGGGCGGGGAAGTGGCCCGATGCAGTTTAAATAATAGACCCCAAAGCAAAGTTCTAAATGTTTGAACAAGGACAATTCCCCTGCCCAACATATTTTTAAACCCCAAATAAATGTAGACCTTAATTTTACGGATTTCGAAAAAGATTTTAGGAGTTCCCCGGTTAGCCCCGTAATTTTGAAACCAAACCCAAAAGTGGCATAAAATGTTCGCCCAAAAAGCTAATAGAAACCTTGGGTTCATATCAAGAACATAAAAAATAGGAAAATCCTTTAGGTTGTTTTTTCAACTCTATACAACCTTGGTTAGGCCTCATTTAGATTTCTGAAAATTTTTTGTCACCGTATTACAGGGAAAGGATATAAATTCTCTGGAAAAATTTCAAAGGAGGGGGATGACAAAGATATCCCCTGATCAGAAACCCCTTTCCCCATGAGGTTTGACTAAAAAGGGCCCCGAAAAATGAAATCTCTAGAAAGACGGTTTTTAAATTTTGGGGGGGGTTTATTTTAGGGGTAAAAAAAAGGAAACAGGAATAAAAAAAGGGGTGTAAATATTGGGGGCTGAAAATATCTAGCCCAGACGGACTCGAACAATGGGTTTTTAAATTGGAAAAATTCAGATTTTAGGAAGGATATAGGAAAGTACGGTTTGGTAATAGAGTTTTTTGGAAGAGTGGGGAAAAAAACTCCCAAGAAAAAGTTTTTAAAAAAAAAAAGGGGGCCCCCCCGATGGTGTTAGCTTTAAAAAAAGGTTTTGGGAAAAAACATGGTAGATGTGGGTGGGGGTTTTGGAAATTTTGACCTGATAAAACCTTTTTTGCTTTAAAAGGTCGGTTGCCGGGGTTTCCCCCCCTTAAGTCGATGTGACCTTACCAAATAGGTTGGGTGCATGGGTTAAGCCGGTAGGAGACTTGGAACCCGCCCGCATGGGCCCGTGGCCTTCCCGCGTGTTCCTTCGTTCTTATGGGTTTTTCTTATTTTTCTTATAAATGACATGCCCATGCACTCTGCCCCAGGGGCCCGACTCGTGGAACTCCATGTTCATCAAGAAAATGCAAAAAGCCCCTATAAACCCGGAGGTTAAACCCGGGGGGTTTTCCGGGGGTCAAAAGCCCCCCCCGGCCCGGTCCCGACCCGGCCCCCCGAAAGGAAACAGGGGCCTTTATCAAAATAGGCTGTTTTCTGCTGGCCGCATTTCATCCAACGTACGAGCCCCAAACCCGGGGTGATCCGGGGCACTGACTTTAGGTATCTGTCCAGCTTTTCTTTTAAGGCAGCCAGGGGTTTATTTTCAAATTCCCCCAATGCTTGATGGGGGGCTGGTTTTAACAGTTTTTGGGCCGAACACCTTTTGGGGTTTTCCCCCTTAGGTTTCCAAAGGCGCCCCAAATTTTTTAAATTGGGGGGGATTTTGCATGCCTGCCCGTCTTTTACTTTCGTAGGAGTGATTTTTGGCGCAAATTTTGGGGCAAATTCCTTTTCCCAAAATTTTCCAAATGTAGATTATGAAAATATCTCTCCTGCGTTTTCCCAAAGAGTACAAGGAAGTGCTTCCAGCGTTCCCAAATAGTTAAGGTGCTTTAAAAGAAGATACTTTCGGGAAAGGATCTCTGTACCTCTCCACGAGCCTTTACCATCCTATGGAAAAGGGAGCATGGCAAGGGGGTCGTCCCCCCCGTTTCTAAAAACAAAAAGACATAGCCCAACTTTCCCCAAAGGGGGCAGTAAAACAACAGCAAAGAATACAGACCGTAGCATAACATCCCATATCATAAAAATTTTTTGAAAGGGTCCCCCGAAGCAAGACACCACCCATCTAAAAAAACCCCTCCCCGTTACACAACCCGGGCAAAAAAAAGGGGTTTTGAACAGGTTTGCTTCCGTCCCCGTCCCCAAAATATTGGATCACTACGACAAGGTCCCCAGAAAGCACTGAAGACAAAAAGAATGCAAAATTAATATATACAGCTTTGCAAAAGCCTTCGGGAAAATGTGACCATGGCGTAAAAAGCGACAAAAAGCATGCTAAAGGGAAAAAACAGGAAAAAATCGGGCGATGGATCTATAATTTTCATTTAAAAGAACACAGAAAGTAGTCCCTCAAAAAGGGGTTTAAAATCTGAGGGAGCTGCGGGTTTAAAAGCTCTGTTCCCCAAGGCACAGTACTCGCTCCCATCATGTTCCCATCCTAAATCCGACATAGACAAGGATGTCAGCACACACTGTCTTCCTTTGCAGATGAAACCGAATCTGCATGACAGTGTCCTTCCATTGCAGACACTGCAAGGCTCAGCGGACATAAACCCAGGTGGCCTGGTGGCTAAGCTCCCGCTTCACACACGAGGGCCGGTTCGATTCCGGGGTGGAAACCAGTTCGACACGTTTCCTTACACTGTTGTCCTGTTCACCTCAGAAAATAGGTACCTGGGTGTTAGTCATGACGGTGGGTCGCATCCGGGGACAAGATTAGACCCCAAGGGAAATAGTTAGACATCTCGATGACGCCTGACTTTCTTGGGTACCTGGGTGGCTAACCCTTCAGGGTTAAAAATCCGAACGAAATCTCTATCTATCTTTCAGTGGGCTGCAGAAAACAATATGAAGTTCAACGATGAGAAATTTCAATTACTCAGATATGGTAAACACGAGAAAATTAAAACTTCATCAGAGTACAAAACAAATTCTGGCCACAAAATAGAGCGAAACACCATCGTCAAAGACCTGGGAGTGATCATGTCGGAGGATCTCACCTTCAAGGACCATAACATTGTATCAATCGCATCTGCTAGAAAAATGACAGGATGGATAATGAGAACCTTCAAAACTAGGGAGGCCAAGCCCATGATGACACTCTTCAGGCCATTTGTTCTATCTAGGCTGGAATATTGCTGCACACTAACAGCACCTTTCAAGGCAGGTGAAATTGCTGACCTAGAAAATGTACAGAGAACCTTCACGGCGCACATAATGGAGATAAAACACCTCAATTACTGGGAGCGCTTGAGGTTCCTAAACCTGTATTCCCTGAACACAGGCGGGAGAGATACATGATTATATACACCTGGAAAATCCTAGAGGGACTAGTACTGAACTTGCACACGAAAATCACTCACTACGAAAACAAAAGACTTGGCAGACGATGCAACATTCTCCCAATGAAAAGAAGGGGTGTCACTAGCACGTTAAGAGACTATACAATAAGTGTCAGGGGCCCGAGACTGTTCAAGCTGCTTCCCAGCATACATAAGGGGGATTACCAACAGACCCCTGGCAGTCTTCAAGCTGGCACTGGACAAGCACCTAAAGTCGGTTCCTGACCAGCCGGGCTGTGGCTCGTACGTTGGTTTGTGTGCAGCCAGCACTAACAGCCTGGTTGATCAGGCTCTGATCCACCAGGAGGCCTGGTCACAGACCGGGCCGCGGGGGCGTTGACCCCTGGAACTCTCTCCAGGTAAACTCCAGGTAATGGGATATCCGGAGGGTACTTTCTCCCTCAAAATGACTCTGAGGCATCCGATCCCGTCCTACGTTGTGATGAAAGAGTTCTGGACCCAAATTCTTGTGTCTTATGCTGGGCAGCGACATACGTGCAGGCAGTGTGGGGAGTATGATCACATGGCTGCGACGTGTGTGCAACAGAGGAGGGGGATGGCGCAGGCTGGTGGAGCACCAGTTACAGGTGTGGATGCCGGCGTGGAGAGTCCCAAGGGCAATCGAGGAGGTGGCCGTCTGTGGAGTGATATTGTTGAGGATTCCATTGTGGTGAATGATGGGCGAGCCATAAGTTGTGTTGAGCCAGAAATGGCCAATTTGCCGGTGACAGGGAAGGAAGAGCTAGTCCTGCAGGAGGTGCTGGCACTGGAGGAAGAGCTGGACGAGGTTTTGAAAACTTTACCTCCATCTGGGGAGGATGACGTCCTTGTCCGGGAGACTGTCCCTGAGTTGCAAGGAGAGAGTGTCGGGACGTGCAAAGGAAGCAAGGAGGAGATCAGAAGGCACAAAGAGGAGTCACCGTGCTCTGTGCAACATGAAACAGTGGAGGTTGAAGTTCACTGTGAGGAATCATCGGAAGATGGCATGGCGGTGGAGGGCGTCACGAGGAAGTGAGCGGCGGTGTCAAACTCAAATGACGTCCTGACACCGGCGCAGAGGTCGGGAAGGAAGAATGAATAATCTCGAGGTAGCCAGGATAAGAGGCATCGAAAGAAGGGGGGTGGGGTGGATGGTGCAAAATCATGTGTTGACCCGGGGGCAGGAGGCCCTGGGAAGGTTGAGAGGAGGAGGGGTTGGAAACTTTAGGAAGGCCTCAGGTGCATGACTGTGAATGTGAATGGACTGTGTAATAGAGTGAAAAGGGAATGTTTTCGTATGCTCTTATGTAAATATAGAGTGGATGTCATATTTCTACAGGAGCATAATTGCAGGGAGGGAAGAGTGCTAGAGGTGGCAGGGTTTAAGGTTTTGACTCTGCCATCTGCACGTTTGAAAGGTGGTGTGGGTTTATTGATAAAGGAGGCGAGCCTGTTTATGTTGGTACAAAGTGAGGGGGGAGGGTGTTGTCGTGTGGATGGGTGGTGGATGGGGCAGAGGGTAACATTTGTAAGTGTGTATGCGCCAGCAGAAAACGATATGAAAGTAAAGAGGGATTTTGTGTGTGATGATCTAGTTTTCGCCTTACGTGGTTTACCTGCAGTGGCCATCGTTGGTGGGGACTGGAAATTGTGTAATTAGGAGAGCTGATGTGGAACCATGAGGGGAGGGGCACATGTTGGCAGCCTTATGAAATCTCTTGGTGGATGTTCAGTTGAGGGATGTGGTAGGTGGGGGAAGCGTGGGAGGTAGAGCACACTTTCGTGATGAGAGGTTATGCGGCTAGGTTAGATAGGTTGTACATATCTCACGGGGTATTGTCAAAGTCTGTCCGTACAATTGAAGTAGCTTTTTCAGATCATCAGGCGGTAGTGGCAGAGGTTGAGTGGGAGTCATTAGCTAGTATCTCTAGGGGATACTGGAAGTTAAATACGAATGTGTTAGAAGATGAGGAGGGGTTGGAGGGTTTTACAGCTCTGTGGGAGGGGTTAAATGAGGAGGTAAATGGGGTAGAGGATGTGGTGACGTGGTGGGATGGTGTGACTAAGGAATGGATTCGGCATTATTATGTGCGGGAAGGGAAACGGATCAATTCTTTAAAATATGGGCTCATTACCTGTTTGGAGGACAAGTTAAGGGGTTGTTATGTAAGGGGAGTGGTGGAGGGTACCTATCCTATGGACGACATTATGGTAATTAAGGAGAGGCTGCAGGAAATCCAGGACGAGAGGTTCCAAGTGGTGAGAGTAATGGCAGGGGTGGAGGAGGTGTTATGGGGAGATAGGCCATCGTCATGTGTGTAGCATAGGCAAAAACAATGTCAGCAGGCAACAGTTATTCCATGCTTGGAGGTTCATGAGTCGGTGGGTGGGTATAGGGTGGGTCAGGTTATACAAACTACAGATGGGATGGGGTTGTTTGCAGATAATTGGTATGAGCAATATTGGCAAGAGGAAGAGGTAGGAGCTGGGGATTTAGAACAGGTGTGTGGAAGTGTGACATGTCGGTTGGGAAACAGTGATAGGGAAGCACTGGGTGGGGAAATAACTGAGGAGGAAATATGGAGAGCTTTAAGTGAAATGCGTAAGGGCAAAGCGCCAGGAATCGATGGACTACCGGCAGAGTTTTATCAACAGCATTGGGAGCTAATGAGAGTATTTTTGGGTAAGGTTATAAGCAGATTATAAGTTGTTTGCTAAGATTTTAGGAAATAGGTTTAAGTGTGTAGTAGGGCGGGTTGTATTGGGAACCCAGTTTGGGTTGCCAGGTAAGTCCATAGGGGAGGGGCATGGGTTACTATGAGATTTCATGGAAGAAAAATGGGGGTAAGGGGGCTTGGTTGCTCTAGACTGGCAAGGGGCATATGATAGAGTGGAGCGAGAAGCATGAGAACTATCCTTAGGAGATAGGGTTTTGGGGAAGAAATAGTGGGATGGGTAGATGAGTTATATCGTGGGACAATGGCGAGGGTACAGATTAATGAAAGATTGAGGGAGAGGATTGTAATGGGTAGGGGACTTAGACAGGGGTGTCCTATGTTACAGCTTTTGTTTGCGTGCATACATGACCCCTTTTATAGAATGGTGGAGCAGCAAATGGGCATTAGTGAGGGGGAAGGGAACGGAGTTGCGAGAGTTTGGCCAGTTCTAATAGGGTATGTAGATGATACTACTGTTCTGGTTAGGGAGGTTATGCCAATGAACGCCGTAGATGGGGTAGTCGACACGTTCGCAGGTGCAAATGGTATGAGAGTGAATTCAGAGAAGTCCATGGTCATGGGGTTAAGAGCTTGGATGGGGAGGGTTGAGTGGGGTAGTGCAGTTGTGATGAAGTGGGTGACTTCATTAAAAATTTGTGGTCTTATCTATGCAGATGATCTGGATGTTGCATGTGTAGAAAACTCGGTTAGGTTGGTAGACAGGATTCTGGGTCGCTTGGGAGCATTGCGGCCTTATCATTTGACCATTGTGCAGCGTGCCATTGTTATTAACGTCTTATTGTACAGCAAGGTTTGGCACATGGCAGCCATGTCCCCTTTAACTGGGATGGCAATTGCAAATATACTTAGATGGGTTTTTAAATTCTTGTGGGGATCAGGCTGTGATTGGCTTAAAAGGGATGTGGTAATGTTACTTGTGCGTCAGGGGGGGTTGGGTTTAATGAATTTAAAGTGGAGGGTCAAATGTATCTTCATTAAGAGGGAGGTAATGAGGGAGGGTGTGGGTCAAGATACACAGTAGATTGAAACATATGTATTCTGTAGTTGAGTTGCGTGAGTGTGAAATTATTTTGAGGGCAATGGTGTTGGTTAGGGATCTGGGGAAGGTAAAAATAAGTAGGCTGTGTAGGATGTTAGTGGGGAGGGTAGTGGCACTGGTGGAGGGGATTTTCCCCATGTATGACTGGGGAAGTATATGGAGAAGGTTCAGTAGGTTAAGGTTACAACCCCGTGGGCATGAGGTGACGTATCGTTTTTTGCATGGGATTTTACCGTCGGGTGTGGTTTTACGGGATAGATGTGTGGTTGAGGGGGGAGTCTGTGGAATATGTGGAGGGGAGGATTCTGCGTTCCACGTAGTGTATTTTTGTGAGGGGATGAGGAGCATCAGGGGTTGGTTGAACAGGGTGCTGCATAGGATAAGAGGTAAAAGCATTTCTGTTCTGCGGGCATTAAGTCTTGACGTGGGGGGTATGGATGAGAGTATTATTAGGGCTGTGGAGTACATTATGGTAGATTATATATACATAACGTGGGGAATGAGGGGGAAAGGGGTCAGTGAGGTGAAGAGGCGAGTATTGGCGGTTACGTTTTATAAAATGTTGTGCCGTAACAGAGAAATATATGGGAGAAGGTGGGAGCGGGCTTTCTCAGAGGGATATAGAGAACTTACGTTAGAGGTTTTATTAAATTTGTAAATTAGGTGGGAGGGGCAGGGTAGGGATGGTAAATGCTAATGTAGGATGGGATGTTAGGGGTAGAAACGGGGTCGTCTCCTTGGGGTTGGATTGTTGACAAGAATGTGTGCGACTTTAGTGTGGAGAGAGAGTTGGAATAATGTAACGGGTGAATGTATATGAACCTGTGCATATGGGATGTGTAATCACATACACAGTTGTGGTTGTCTGCGCTTGTGTGCGCCTTAGACGTGCTGATGTGATTAAGGATTGGTTGAACTTCATTAAGCAATGTTCCTGGACTTGTTAAGCACTATAAGTGCATCTTACCCTGGTTTAAGTGTCAATGTGTATGATTTGGCCATGTTTCCCTTATGTTAATATTTTTATTCATTGTAGTGTGTCTTTGGTGTTACTATTTCACCAATACTTACATAAATACCACTTAGTTTATTCATATATGTCCAGTTAGGATGTTAAAGTTAACATGTTGGTGATAACGATCATATTCATTTCGGGGTGAAGGGGGGGGTAATTAATGTGTAACGAGTTTAAGTCATTATCGGTAATACCAACTTTATTGGTAGTTGTATATATGTGTTTGCAATGTAATATTTCACATTGTGTTAGTATTATTTAAGGTATTGTGACATTTTAGTATACTTTATCATCGCTTGTATTTGTAGCAATGTTTTATATTTTGTGGTAATGTTAGGGTTTAATTGGTAAATAAACATGTACATAGGTAGCCTTTGAGCTCTGTTGAACTTCAGTGTTACAATGTTCTATGTAATATTAATCTTTTGCATGTATTTAGACGACCTGGTTGAGGTGTCACTGTATTGAGGTATGTCATGTCTTCTAATGTCACTAATACGTTTTCGTTATGGTTTTCTGATTTGGAGTTCCTGTATCACCAGTGATTGTAAGACTTATTAAATATATTCTTGCTTAATGATAATTCAGGATGTTTCTGTTGGTGTTTTTTTTTATATTTTATTTAAAACATTACAATACAAGGTGGAAATTATATTAAAAGGTACACAAATGAGTTAAATCACAAATTCCCAATTCACCCTTACAAAAATGATTACAACAGACAAAAGTGTTCTGACACCCTAATATCACACACCATATACGCCCAGTTATACCAGAGTTATATACCTGTGAAGGCTGAAACTTTTGACACAATTTCACCCCCCACCCTCCCGCCAAATCAAGTAATAGCGGTAGCGGCAGCGGCAGCGGCAACAGGAACCTTGTCCTCTATTTTTTACTTCTACCTGAGGTTCCCAGCAGCCCAGTGATGACCTAATCAAGACCCGCATAACACTAACATGTGTGGATACCCAGAATGATATAAAGCAACTGCAGAAGCATTGTTCGCATCGCTGTTGGGCCGTGCGGACGCACTGCGCAGTAGCTCCCACTACACCTGGTTTCTGCGCAGTTTTCACTGTTCAGACATGGCGGAGTACACCGGCAGAAGGATTAACACAGTCTGCATTGAGCTGTTGAGGGGTTCTCTGAGCCCTGCTACGATGAACGTCATTCTTCCTGCAATTATTAGGGATTTATATGGTATCCCTAACGAGGAACTGTATGGTGTGGCCCTTAATGGGATGAAACGAGTATTTGTGAAGTTCCTGAGGACTAGCTTCTACAGCAGTGTGGTGGAGGAGTACCAGAACGCCGAATGTCCTCAACTCGACGATGGATGTGTGCATGCATGACGTATCTACTTACTATACGTGGGTACGAGTGAGGAATGTACCCTTTGAGGCAACTAAGTTTGGTATAGAGGAAGTTTTTAGCAAGTATGGAGTCATTCATGAAGCCAGAGGTGGGGTATGGCGGGATGGACCATATGAGGGCCTCCCGAAGGGTCATACAACATCAAGATGACCTTAAAGACGCCTAAAACCTTCGTATGTCATGTTGACAGGCACCAGAAAAACAGGTATGTGTCGTATGTGGGGCAAAGGAGAACGTGTCGTCTTTGCGGCTCTTATGACCATATAGCGGCACAATGTGCACGTAGAGTTGCCCCGGGGGTGTCAGCCCCGGTGGTGGACGTCCAGCAAACGAGTGTGGTGGTGGCGGCGAAGACTGGGACTCCTCTATGGAGTGAGGAGGTGGAGAAGGAGGATGAACAGATGGGACGGTTCACACTCCCGGGGGGAGGGGGGGGGCCATGTTGGCAGCCTTATGAAATTCTTGGTGGATGTTGTTGGGGGATGGGGTAGGTGGGGGAAGCGGGGAGGTAGAGCACCTTTCGTGAGGAGAGGTTTATGCACTAGGTTAGATTTTTTTGTACATATCTCACGGGTATGTCAAAGTCTGTCCGTACAATTAAAGTAGTTTTTTCCGATCAAGGCGTAGGGGCAGAGGTTGAGTGGGGTCTTACAGTATCTCTGGGGGATACGGGAAGTTAATACAATGTGTTAAAAAAGGAGGGGGTTGGGGGTTTTTACAGCTCTGGGGGGGGTTTAAAAATGAGGAGGAAAATGGGAAGAGTGGTGACGGGGGTGGGATGGTGTGACTAAGGAAGGATTCGACATTATTATGTGGGGGAGGGAAAGGGATCAATTCTTTAAAATATGGGGCCTTTACCTTTTTTGGGGGACAATTAAGGGGTTGTTATGTAAGGGGAGTGGTGGGGGGACCTATCATGGGCGACTTTAGGAAATTTAAGGAGGGGCTGGGGGAAAACCAGGACGAAGGTTCCAAGTGGTGTGAAATGCGGGGGTGGAGGAGGGTTATGGAAAATAGGCACGTCTTTGTGTAGCATAGGCAAAAACAACGTCAGCGGGAAAACAGTTACCATGCTTGGGAAAGGTTCATGAGTCGTGGGGGGGTATGGGTGGGTCAGGTATACAAACTACAGTGGGAGGGGGTTGTTTGCAATAATGGTATACAATATTGGCAAAGGAAGAGGTAGGAGCTGGGGATTTAAAACATGTGGGGGAAGTGTACTTGGTTGGGGAAACTGATGGGGAAGCCGGGTGGGGAAATAACTGAGGGGGAAATAGGGAGAGTTTTAAGTAAATGCGTAAGGGCAAAGCGCCAGGAATCGGGGAAAATACTGGCAGAGTTTTTAAACACATTGGGGGCTAATGAGGGTTTTTTTGGGGTGGGGTTATAACAGTTTAATTGTTTGCTAAGTTTTAGGAAATGGGTTTAAAGTGTGTAGTAGGCGGTTGTTTTGGGAAGCCATTTGGGTTCCCCAGGAATCCATAGGGGGGGGGGGGGGGGGGGCAGGGTTACTATGAATTTATGGAAAAAAAAAGGGGGTAAGGGGCTTGGTTGCTCTAACTGGAAAGGGGGCATATAAAGTGGAGCGAAAAGCTTGAAACTATCCTTAGGAGATGGGTTTTGGGGAAGAAAAGTGGGATGGGTAGATGATTTATTCGTGGACAAGGCGAGGGAACAGTTTAAATAAAAATTGAGGGGAAGATTGTAAGGGTGGGGGGACTTAGACGGGGGTGCCTAGTCACAGCTTTTGTTTGCGGCATACTACCCCTTTTATAGAAGGGTGGAGCACAAATGGGATTAGGAGGGGGAAAGGGGAAAGGGATTGGGAGAGTTTGGCCAGTTTAATAGGGTAAGTAGATGATACTATTTTCTGGTTAGGGAGGTTATCCCAATAAACCCTTAGAGGGGGTAGTCGACACGTTCGTAGGTGCAAGGTATGGGTGAATTCAGAGAAGTCCAGGGTCATGGGGTTAGGAGCTTGGGTGGGGAGGGTTTCCCTGGCCCGGGGATTTACCGGGAGAGATTTTGGGGGGTCCGCCCCCGGGGCCCCCGGTCTGTGACCGGCCTCCGGGTGGATCAGCGGATCCCCCCAGGCTGTTGCTGCTGGCTGCACAAAAACCCAAACGTACACCCCACACCCGGGCTGATCGGAAAACTACTTTGGGGCTTGTCCAGTGCCAGCTTGAAGACGGGGGGGTCTGTTGGTAACCCCCCTTATGGGGCTGGGAGCATTGAACAGTCTCGGGCCCCTGACACTTATTGTATGGTCTCTTAACGTGCATGACACCCCTGCTTTTCTTTGGGGGGGATGGTGAAAACGTCTGCCAAGTTTTTTTGCTTTCGTAGTGATTGTTTTTCGTGTGCAAGGGGGGACTAGCCCCTCTAGGTTTTTCCAGGTGTATATAATCATGTATTTCCCCCCGCTTCCGGGGGAAACATTTTAAAACCTCAACGCTCCCAGTAATTGGGTTTTTTATCTCCGTTAGCGCGCCGTGAAATTTCTCTGTACTTTTTTCTAGGTCGGAAAATTTAAAACCTGCCTTAAAAGGTGCTGTTAGAGTGCAGCAATATTCCAGCCTAGAAAAACAATACCTGAAGAGTGTCATCATGGGTTGGCCTCCTATTTTGAAGGTTCTCTTTATCCATCCTGTCTTTTTTAGCAGATGCGTTGATCAAGTTATGGTCCTTGAAGGTGAATCCTCCGACATAACATCCCAGGTCTTTGACGTTGGGTTTCGCTCTATTTTTTTATTTTATTATCACCCCCGGGCCGTCCCCACCAAGGCAGGGTGGCCCGAAAAAAAAAATTTCACCATCATTCACCCCACACGCTTGCCAGAAGGGTGCTTTACACTACATTTTTAAACTGCAACATTAACACCCCCTCCTTCGAGGGCAGGCACTGTACTTCCCATCTCGGGGACTAAAGTCCGGCCTCCCGGTTTCCCCCTAACCCCTTCATAAATGTTACTTTGCTCACACCCCAAACAGCACGTAAAATTTTTAAAAACCATTGTCTCCTTTCCCACTCTATCAAACACGCTCACGCATGCCTGGAAGCCCAGCCCCTCGCACAAAAAACCTCCTTTACCCCCCCCCCAACCCTTCCTAGGCCGACCCCTACCCCCCCTTCCTTCCACTACAGACTGAACACTCTTGAAGTCATTCTTTTTTCGCTCCATTCTCTTACATGTCCGAACCCCCTCAAAAACCCTTCCTCCCCTTGGACAACAGTTTTGTGCCAGAATTTTTTTTGTACTCGATGAAGATTTAATTTCCTATTTTTTACCAATTGAGAATTGAAATTTCTCATCGTTGAATTTCAATTGTTTTCTGCAGCCCACTGAAAGTTTTGGGTTGAGTCCGCCTGGAGCCTTGCAGTTCTGCAAGGAAGACACTGTCAGAAATTTCGGGTGTCATCTGCAAAGGAAGACCGGTGCTGGGGCTGACACCCTTTGTCTATGTCGGAAGAGGATGAGGAACAAGATGGAGCTAGTACTGTGCCTTGGGAAACAGGTTTCCCCGTAGCTCCTGGGACTTTACTCTGTTGAGGGGGGTAGTGCATTTGATAAAGGGGGTACTTCATTAAAAATTTGGGGTCTTATTATGAATATCGGTTTGCCGTTAGAAAACCGGTTGGTTGGAGACAGGATTCGGGTCGTTTGGGGCATTGGGCCTTATTTTTTCCGTTGTCCCGGTCCCATTTTTTTTTAACGTCTTATTGACAGCGGGTTTTGGCACATGGCAGCCATGCCCCCTTTAAACTGGGGGGCAATTGAAAATATACTAATGGGTTTTTTAAATTTCTTGTGGGGATCATGTGTTGGCTTAAAAGGGATGTGGTAATTTTATTTGTGCTCAGGGGGTTGGGTTTAATGAATTTAAAGTGGAGGTCAAAGTATCTTCATTAAGAGGGAGGTAATAGGGGGGGGTGGGGGTCAAGATAACAGTGATTGAAACAATGTTTTCGTATTGGTTGCGTGAGTGTGAAATTATTTTGGGGGCAAGGGTGTTGGTTAGGATCGGGAAGTAAAAATAAGTGGCTTTTGGGATTTAGTGGGGGGGGTATGGCACTGGTGGGGGGATTTTTCCCCATGTATGACGGGGGAAGTTATGGAGAAGGTTCAGTGGTTTAAAGGGTTTTAAAACCCCCGTGGCATGGGTGACGTTTCTTTTTTTGCAGGGGATTTACCGTGGGGTGTGGTTTTAGGGGATAGATGTGTGGTTGGGGGGGGAGTCTGTGGAAAGTGGAGGGGGGGATTCTGCGTTCCCCGTTTGTATTTTTGTGAGGGGGAGGAGCATCGGGGGGTTGGTTGAGCAGGGCGCTGGGAAAAGGGGAAAAAGCATTCGTTCTGCGGGCATTAAGTTTTGACGGGGGGGGTATGGATAGGTATTATTAGGGCTGTGGAGTACTTTATGGGGATTTTTAATACATAACTGGGGAAGAGGGGAAAGGGGTCAGTGAGGTGAAGAGGCGTTTTGGCGTTACGTTTTATAAAGGGTTTGCCGTAACAGAGAAATATAGGGGAGAAGGGGGAGGGGTTTTCCAGAGGGAAATAAGAACTTACGTTAGAGGTTTTTAAAATTTGTAAATTGGGGGGAGGGGGGGGTAGGGATGGTAAATCAATTAGGAGGGTGTTAGGGGTAAAAAACGGGGTCTCCCCTTGGGGGTTGGATTGTTGACAAAAATGTTCGACTTTAGGTGGAGAAGAGGGGAATAAGTAACGGTGAAGTATAAAACCCTGTGCATATGGATGTGTAATCACATACACAGTTGTGGTTGTCTCGTTTGTGTGCCCTTAGCGGGATTGATTAAGGAGGTTTGGGAACTTCTTTAAAAATTTTCCGGATTTTTTAAGCACTAAAAGTGCACTTACCCTGGTTAAGTGTCAAGTGAAAGTTTTGGGCCTTTTTCCCTTATGTTAATATTTTTTTTTCATTGAGTGTGTTTTTGGGTGTTACTATTTCACCAATTATTACAAAAACCACTTAGTTTATTCTATATTCCCAGTTAGGATTTTAAAGTTAACATTTGGTGAAACGATCATATTCTTTTTCGGGGGTAAAGGGGGGGGGGGCTAATTAAGTGAACAGTTTAAGTCTTATCGTAATACCACTTTTTTGGTATTGTAATAAGTGTTTGAAATTTAAATATTCACATTGGTTAGTATTTTTAAAGGTATTGTAAATTTTTAATATACTTTATCATCGCTTGTATTGTAGAAATTTTTTATTTTTGTGTTTTTTGGGGTTTAATTGGAAATAAACATGTACATACCGGGAGTTTCCTGGAGAAGCCCGGGGGGGTCAACCCCCCCGGCCCGGTCTGAGACCGGCCCCGGGTGGATCAGAGCCTGATCAACCAGGCGTTGCTCTGGCTGCACGCAAACCAACATACAGCCCACCCCGGCTGACCCGTAGCCTTTGAGCTCTGTTGAACTTCAGTGTTCAATGTTTAGTAATATTATCTTTGCATGTATTTAGACGCCCCGGTTGAGTGTCATGTATTGGGGTATGTCTGTCTTCAATTCACAATACTTTTTCGTTATGGTTTTCTGATTTAAATTTCCTTACACCGGATTGTAAGATTTATTAAATTATTTTTGTTTAATGATAATTCGGATTTTTGTTGGTGTTTTTTTTATATTTTTTTAAAAACATTACAAACAAGGTGGAAATTAAAAAAAGGACACCAAGATTTTAAATCAAAAATTCCCCAATTCCCCCTTACAAAAAGATTAAAACAGAAAAAGTGTTCTGACACCCTAATACACACACCAATCGCCCAGTTTAAAACCAAAAGTTATATACCTGTGAAGGCTGAACTTTTGCAAAATTTTTCACCCCCCACCCTCCCCCAAATCAAGTAAAGCGGTGCGGCAGCGGCACGGCAACGGAACCCTTGTCCTCAAATTTTTACTTCTCCCTGGGGTTCCCCACCCAGTGATGACAATCAAGCCCCATAACACTAACAGTTGGTCCCCCAAAAAAATATAAAGCAATGCAAAAATCCCCCCATAAGTTCACAAATAAAAAACTAATGGGACTCGTTTCTAGCAATCCTACCCCGTTGCCACTGAAGTGTACCCCCACAAATTCCCCCAAACCCCCAAAGCCTACTTTTCACCCGAAGCCAAAACAAAGGAAAAGGGTCAGAAAAATAAAAGAAACCCCGTAACCAGTAAGGACTCCTAACCCAAAAGGTGAAAGAATAATAACCGGGGAAAACTTGTAGTACGCCACCCAGGACACAACCCTCTCACCCCCGGCCCCACCACAACACACGACAAGAAAACCCAAACATGGCCGCCGCTACTGTCCAAAAATAACTCCTTCCCCATATTTGATGTCAAGAAGATCACCCACCCCCGAAATAGCAAACTCCTTTTGATTTAGAACAAAAGTCACCAACTAACTCAAGAAATGCAGGAACTAAAAGGGTAGCAAAGCAGATTCCCCAACAAGTCACTGCTCTAGAACATAAACTAACACTCTAAACAACAAAACAACACCCACACCCGGTCCCCAGACACCACAAACTTTTAAAAAACCAAGCACCCACTTACTACCAACATTACAGAGGGAAAACAAAAGTGGACCAAAAACTTGCCCAAAGTCAAACCAACTTCCAAACCCTAAGACCAAAAAGCAGCTTTCTGACGCTGTTGTAGTTAAAAGCAAACATCTCCCCCCCACAGTCACCCAAGAGACTGATGGAGCCACCCCCAAGTTATCAAGGACCACCTTGCCTTAAAAAACTATGATACTTAAGGATTTCAAACTGATGGGCTTAAACAGGGAAAAAAACAGTGCTGTTAAAATTTCCAAAAATAGCTTACAAGAAACAACCACTAAAAACATCTATTTCTATGAAAATGATATTTACGGGGCAATGAGTGCCTTACCAAAACGAACAAAAAATCTTTATCGGGTAAGAAAACTGCCTATGCCCAAAAAAACCCCATGCTTTGTGAGGGGGGAAAAATAAGTTAGGGAAAAAGCCCACGGAAAAGATACTTCATTCCCCCAGAAAAATGACCTTAAAACATTCCCAAGTGGGGGCTGGATAACAGAAAACAGATAAAGTGCAGAAATACCCCTAGTCCACCCTTAGTGTTATATTTTTAAATTTGTGCCCCCTAAAATTCAATACTCCAATACTTTTTTTGTCATTGGGTTTTACTCAACGACCATTTACCTCAAAAGTTTTTTGTATTAAATTTCTACAAATCTATCTCCTTTTTTACAACTTACCACATACTTCCATCTTTTTTTTTTTATAAACTAACCATAACTTGTCTTCAATAATTCACCTCACTTTAAAAAATACCAATTGCCCAATTTTATTCAAATCCTATTATGCCCAATTTTACTTTAAAACTATTGATCAAAAATTTTTTTAAATTCTTTATTTACCATTTTTTTTCCATAAACCCTTTTTTAACCCAGTATTTTCAACTACAACCCTTTTTTTTCCCTTTTACCCTCTTACTAGCAATTATAACCAATTATTGCCATTTTTTTTTATCAATTCTTTTTTTTATTTATTATTTTTGCTACCTTTAAATTTTTTATTTTAAAACCTGTCAATTTAAATCTAATTAAAACTCCCCAATTTTTAAACAAAATTTTAAAGACCCTTTGTGCAATTTCAATTGAGTCTTGTTCCTTTTTATTTTTAGATTAATCACAGTTTTACTCTAGCTCATTCTAGCTCAATAATGTCAAAAACCAAATTCACATACAACCATAGTGCAATTACAGTGAGAGACTGGGGCTTTTGTAATTTTTATTTTTATATTTTTAGACTAAAGTTGTTGTACTAAGCTCTTTTAGCTCAATACAAGCAATACCAAAATTTACTAATTAACCATATGCAAATTTATAAAAGACGGGGCTACTTTTATTTTATTTTTATATATTAGATTTTAAATTCGTTTACCCTGCTCATTCTACCTCAAGACTAGTCAATAAAAAAATTTACTATATTTAAACCCCAAATGCAATTACTATAAGACTATGCATTTTTTAAATTTTTTACTTTTATATTATGATTAACCATTGTCTTTTGCTCATCAGCTCAAAAAATAGACCCAAAAAGTCATTAGACCTTAGGCAATTACAAGTGAGAGTCTTGTTCTATTTTTTAATTTTTATTTTTATATTACTAGTTTTTACCCATTGTACTTTGTTCATTCCCGCACAACACAGAAACATAACTTTATTATGTGTAGTAGGACTATAACCTACATGACCCAAAAAACTCTACTATATACTTTCCCAACTTTCCCAAACCCCTACAGATTCATAGTAAACTCAACACAAACTCAGGTTATAAAAAAACCTAATTTTAAAAACCCAAAGATGATTGATCACGTTGACCCTGATCTAAACCTCCAAAAACTGACACCCAATCAAAACCTATTGGGAAATAACGCCTTTTACCACATCACAACCACCCCTATCCTAAACAATGCTAAAAGGGCTATCAGTACTTTTAAAACAACATCAGGGCCTTAAGCAACACAGTGACCCCTAGACTCCTTGAATCACAAAAGACACCCTTTTCCCCGCATTATTCTTTCTGAGACCTGGTTTAAAACAGGGCACAATAGATACTACCCTCTACCAGGATCACACAATTCACAAAAGCAAACAAACCAAATGGGGGTGGTATTGCAATCTATTACTCTAACCAAATTTTCTTGTCCTAGCACCACTTGCTTTTTTGATGAAAATGGGGGAAAAATTTTTTCTAATTTTACTGTAAAAAACCTTAAGACGCATATAACAATGGGGCCCTTTACCCGGGTACCTCACACAAACATCCCAAATTTCAGTGAAAATTTAAAGTCACTAATAACAAACAGACAAATGAATAAGCACCACCTTCTCTTAGGGAGTTAAAATCCCCCGGTTCTTGATCCCTTAAATGTTTTTTTAAAAAAATTCCAAACCCTTTTAAAAATCTAAAAAGCTCACGGCTCAACCTTGTTACTTTTTTTTTAAATGGGATTCTCTCCCCATTTTTTTATTTTTTTAAAAAAATTTTTAAAACCCCGTCCAAAATTTTTGATTAACCCCTTTTACCTCAAATTTTTTATTTAAAAAACTAAAAAATGGGATTGGAACTCAAACCACTTTTCTTAAAAATTACTTAGATATACAAAAACATTCCTATAAAAAAAAAACAAATCAAAAAACAAACGGCTTGGCCCATGGCTAACAGCCCCTTCGGGAAACCATTGACAAGAAAACACCAATTGAAAAAATATAACCTTAATACACAAAGCTCTTAAAAAAATTTTATCAGCCTCCCAAATAATAAAAAAAAAACAATTCTACCCCAAAATTTAAGCCTAAAATTAAAAAGATGGAAAACACTCTCTCAATTTAGGGGCCCCCAAACTGAAAAAACCCAAAAAGTCCAAAAACCTAAAGAAACACCATAAATCCATGACACACTAAAAGATAAACGACTTCTTCTAAACATAGGGATCATCTCCCAGTAAAAAAATCCCAAAAAACCAATCCCATGGGGGATATAGAGGAAAAATTTCCCTAATTCTTTACGCACCCAAAAATGAGAAAAAAGGAAAAGTCTTAGAAAAATAAAGTCACTTAAAAATAACCAAACTTCTCATGCCCCCATAGTACAACAAGCCCATGCCCCTTTCGATGATTTCATTCTTTTAACAACAATAGAGAACTAACCTTAAAAATACCCCAGATGGAAGGGTTTTCACCAAAACTAAAGGGGTGCCTACAGAAATTAAAAAACATAGGCCAAATCTAACTTTCCATTTCTATCCAAAAACTTTGAAAATCCTCACAGGGGAAAATTAATTCATTTATAACGGCTCAAAAAACTCAACCCCTCCAGTTTGGGTTTAGGAAAAAAAAAACATTAATATGCAATCATAAAAATGCTAGATCGCTTTAACACATTGGAAAATAAAGGAATACCAAGGAAATTTTATTGACCTAAAAAAGCTTTTGAACCCCAGTAAACCCCGAAATCCACTCCACAAACTTACCATACGGATAAAGGGCCCTGCGCTTGTTATTTTTAAATTTCATTATAATAGGTTTTCAACCACCCTTAAAAAAAAACAGCATCAGCAACACGGCCACTTGATACTGGAGTTTCCCCAGGGAAGTGTCCTTGGCCCCTGCCTTCCCCAATACATCAAAACCCCTAACGTATCCCCAAAACCTGAAACCCATTTCTTTGCTGAACACGACTTATGTCATCTCCCACCCTAATTTGCCCCCCTCAACACCATTTGAATGGGCTTTTTAAATATCGACTTGGTGCAGCCAATAAACTTGCGTTTTCATGACAAAACTTCATTTATGTTTGGAGCAGAGCAGGGGATCACAAAATTTAAAATTAAGATTTTAACAACAACTATTCCAGAATAATGGGGGAAAAAATTCCCAGGGGTATACCCTTACAACAACCTAATTTCAGCACCATATCCAGCATATAGCCAAAAAATATCCCCAAAACGGTTGGGATCCCCTCCAAAACGTATACTGCCAAAAATCCCTTCTCACATATACCCCCAGTTTTTTTTCCAACCTACCCATGCTATTTTGTGCTTGGGGATCAACGAGCAACAACCAAAGCCAATAATAACCCAACAAAAGCTCGTAAGAATAATCATAAACCCACCCCGGCAGCCACCCCCCCACTTTCCAAAAAACTAAACTTATCCCAGTTCAGTACACCACACTTACTACTTGCAACTAATCTACGGGGCCCTTAAACTCTAATACAACCTGCCCAAAATGCTTTTGTGTTTGACAGAACCCCCCAGGGAAACACCCAAACAAACATCTCTAAACCTTCCCCGTGTCCCACTAAAACTTTACAAAAATTCAAAGAAGTCAAACCCCAAAATCTGGAATACCCTACCTGGGAAACCCAAAATGCAGACACATTCACACCTTTAAAAAATACCATTAGAAAAAATCTTATCTCCCTGAACACCCCCTCAACTAACTACAAGGAATCCCCCGGTGGTTCCACCCTTTCACCCCACTCATTTGACCACAAAAAAGAAATATTAATCTCAGTCTTTAAAAAAAAAATCCCGTGATACTCCAATACTGAAACCCTATACTTCCAAAACAAAAGCATTTCCCTTGCTAAACACCAAAAAAATTTTTTAGTCACTTTGCCATAATACCAACTTACCTCATAATTTTTAATATTTTACAATTTAAAATAAAACTAAGTATCCCGAAATCCTAGCCATCTAAAACGTTCTAGTGGTACACTCTGTAATCACAATTTTTCTACATGTAAACCAAACAAAAACCAAATTTCTTAAAATCAGCATTGTAAACCTTATAGAGAATAAACTTTGAAATTTTAATTTTGAATTTTTAAAAAATAACCCTTCCCCCAACCTATTGCATCTTTTAATTAACATTAAAGGATACAAAGGGGAAATTTCACTATCATGAGTGATCAGCAACATCTTTTGGGAAAAAAAAATATTAATAACAATGAAAGGGGTACATGCTTTTTCCTAAAACAATACACCTCAAACCCGGTGAAAGAAAAAACCCGCAAAAGTTTAAATTTTTTAAGAAGGTTGCAACAAGAAAAGTAAACCCCAAAGGGAACTTATGTGCAATTATCTTTTCATGTAAACCCTATTCATTTAACACAGTATATATAAATAAAAACTTAATATTATGAAAAAACATCACAGAATACAAAGGCATAAAGTATAAAACCCCAGCCATGTAGCGGCTACACGCAAAAAATTCCACATACTTCCTAACACAGATAAAACAAAACAAAATTTTGTGACAACTGCACCTAAACACAAACTCACATCGTAATGACTTAGACTGCTATGTACATAGATAACAACATAATAATATGACTTAAGACTGCTATGTACATAGATAACAACATAATAATATGACTTAAGACTGCTGTGTACATAGATAACAAGATAATAATATGACTTAAGACTGCTATGTACATAGATAACTAGATAATAATAAATCTAATTTGAATGGATCACAGTTGATCAATCAGCCTTAACATATCAGGCGTTAGAGAGTAATTCTCATAGTACAAGTCCAAGTCCAACATGCATGTAGTCCCATCTTTCTACATACAATAATATGCGTATTATCTACACATAATACTACAACACACTGGACAAGCAACTGTCCATCACTTCCAATCAATATACTGCCCTACCCACACTCTACACAGTGATGTAGGCAAACCCCCCCCCTTGAATACCTTATCCATCATTCGCTACTACCTTGAAGGAACATGAGTACTATATGAATAGTGTATAGTCCATGACACACAAAAAAACTGGCCAGCTCCACAGGTGCTAGCACCCTTGGTCCATACATTATTCACTCACGCATCACTCATCCAACACAGACGCAAACATTTGTTGTCATCCATTACCAGGGAGGCGACCCTGTTTTCACCCATGACTTCCCTGCCCCAGCAACATTTTCTAATCGTACCCTCCCCTCCCTCGTATATTACAAGTCTAATAAAACCTGTAACGTAAGTTGCCTATATCCATCTGAAAAATCCCTCGCCTACCTCCTCCCATAAATTTCCTTATTTCTACATACCGTTTTATAGAACGTTACCGCTAACACCCTCCTCTTCACCTCACTGACCTGTTTCCCCCGCAATTCTCACACTATATATATGTAATCTGCAATAATGTACCCTACAGCTCTGATTACACTTTCCTCCCAACCCCCCACGTCGAGACTTAATGCTCTCAATACAGAAATTCCTTGACCTCTTATCCTATATATCACCCTATTTAACCACTCTTTGACACTCCTCAGTCCGTCACAAAAATATACTACATGAAAAGCCGACTCCTCCCCACCACATATCCCGCATACACCCCCGTCAATGACCCGTCTATCCCGTAGAACCACACCCGACGGTAAAATGCCGTGCAGAAAACGATGCATTACATCCCGAACACGAGGTTGCAACCTCATCCTACTCAACCTATTCCATATACTTCCCCATGCAAGCATGGGGAAAATTCCTTCTACAGGTGCTACAACCCTCCCGGCTAACAATCTACACAACCTACCTATTTTGACCTTACCTGGCTCTCGATCCCACACCATAGCCCTCAAAACAGCTTCACACTCATGCAACTCAACTCCTGTATACATCCGTTGCAATCTGTTATGGATCCTGGCCAAACCCCCCCCATACACACTTTCCCTCATCACCTCCCTTTTAATGAAGACACATTTGACCCTCCACTTTAAGTCCAGCAATCCCAGCCCCCCCTTACTTACAGGTAACATTACCACGTCCCTTTTAATCCAATCACAGCTCGAACCCCACAAGAATTTAAAAACCTTCCTAAGTATGTTGGTTATTGCTGGCCCAGTTTAAAAGGAAACCACGGCTCCCCAAGTGCCATATTTTGGGCTATTCTTTAAGTTTTAAATAAAATGGCCCCCCTGCACAAGGGCCCAAATGAAAAGGGGTCGCAATGCACCCAAGCGTCCCTGAATCCTTTTAAACCCACCCTAATCATTTTTTCCAGGGTGCCACATTTTAAGAATCGTGGCAAAAATTTAAGGGGAAAACGAAAATTTTTTAAAAACGAATTCCCTCCCTTTCCCCCAAAAAATGCACCCCCCCCAAAATTAAAACCCTTCCTCCCCAAAAGCTCCTAACCCCTTAACCATGGTTTAAAATCTGTTTTTTAACCCTAAAAACCCAGTTGCCCCTGCGAACTTTTGTACTCCCCCACCCTAATGTGTCCCATTGTCATCCCCCCTAAACAGAACAGTTGTATCATCCACTTCCCAATTAAAACGGCCCCCAAAACCCTCACAACCTCACCCCTGGCCCCCCCAACCCCGCCCTTAAATCTGAACCCTCCCTTGAAACCCCCCATAAAAAGCCTAAACCCCAACCATTTATTTTTTTCCCCAAAACCCCCTGACCCCTGGGAGGCTTTCAATGCTTTCCGACCCAATTTTGTCGTATCCCCCTTCCCCAATTGACCCGCCCCCAAAAACCTCCCCCCCCCCCCCTTTTGCCCCCACAAATCCCAAAGTAAACCCCATCCCCCTCCCCCTTTTAGCCCTCCCGGGCCCAAACCAAACTGAGTTTTTGATATACCCCCCTCCAACCCAAAACACTTGCCCCGTTTTCCCCCAAAATCTTCGCAAACAATTTGAAATTCGGGCACAAAAACAAAAAGGATGGGCCCGGGTAACCCCGAAGGTATGCTCCCCCTTCCCCTTTTGGGAAACCCAATACAAAAACACCCAAATTGCCTGCTTCTCACCCAGTAAACCTCTCTCCTTCCAGCAATTAAATTTAACCTAAAAAAAAAATCCCTAAATTTTTTTCCCCCAATCCCTGCTGAAAAATCTCCCGGGGAAGCCATCAACCCCCGGTTTTTGCCCTTTGCTTTCCCCATTTAAACCCCTTTCCTTTTTTTCCCCCTCAGTTATTTCCCCCCCCCCCCTGTTTCCCCTTTTTCACTTTTTCGCAACTGACATCCCCACACTCCCACACACCCTGTTCAAAAACTCCACCCTCTGCCCTTCTCGTTGCCAGTACTTCTCATACATTTATCGGGCAAACGCCCCCTTTCCCTTTTCCATAGCTTGTATGCCCTTTGCCCCCCCTGTACCCTCCTATCGACTCATAAACCCTTTCCAACCATGGAATACCCATTGCATGCTGTCTTATTTTCTGCCTACGCAAAAACGCCAAATGAAGGTCTTTTCTCCCCTAAACCTTTTCCCCACCCCCCCCCTGTACCGCCCCCGTTTAAACCCTTTCATCCGGGTCCCTTTCCACCCAGCCCCCCTTTTAATTGCCATAAACACCCAATTGGGAAAAAGTCCCGCACCCCCCCCCTCAAAAAACCCAACCCCGGGTAACCTATCCCCCAAAATAGTTGGCAAGCCTATTTTTTTAAAAAAATTTAAATATTTTTCCCTTCTCTTACATAATATTGTTTTAATCCATTCTTTACCACACCACCCAAACCACATCACCACATCCTCAAAACCCCTTTTAAACCTCTCCCACAAAAAAAACCCCCCAAAGGGGTTGAAATCCCTCTATCCCCTCCCCCCACCACCTAACACACTTGTATTTAATTTCCCAAATTTATCCCCTAAAATATACCTGCTAGGGGACTCCCACCCCCCCCTCTGCTACTACCGCCTGATGATCTAAAATTAAGCTACTTTATTACAAAAAAAATGCAACCAAACCCCTTGAGATATTTTTACACCCCTACCCCAAACCTGGGCCCGGTAACCCCTTCTTACGAAAGTGTGCTCTACCCCCCACCCCCACCCCCCCGCACCCCAAAACTGAATATCCCTCAAAAGATCTCGCCCAAGGCTGCCGACACGTCCCCCCGCCCCTTTTGGTTTATGTCAGCCCCCCTAATTAATGCAGTTCCATTCTCCAAAAAACAAATGGCCACTGCAGGTAAACCACGAAAAGAAGAAAAACTAGTTCCTTTTCCCTTTCAAAATCCCTTTTTATCTCCCCAAAAATTTTCTGCTGGTGAAAACACACTTACCCAAAAGGGAACCCCCCTGCCCCATCCCCCCACCCATCTATGAAAAATACTTTCCCCCCCTCCCCCCCCCCACTTCTTAGCAAAAAACAAAAGGGCTCGCCCCCCTTTACAATAACCCACACCACCTTTAAAACGTGCAAATGGCAGGGGTCATGCCTGAAAAACCCCCCCACCCCGAGCCCCTCTTCCCTCTTTGAAATTGTGTTTTTTGCAGGAAAACTACATCCACCCTATATTTTAAAACGAAACATTCGAAACCATTCCCTCTTTTAAACTAAATTTCACAGTCCATTTAAAGTTCACAGTCATAACCTAAGGCCTCTCTATATTTTCCAACCCCTTTCCCCCTCTCCCTTTATTCCCTCCCAGGGCCTCTGCCCCCCGAGGGCCCGCACAAGGCTTCACCCCCAAACAACCCCCCCTTTTTTTCGATTGCCCCCTTATTTTTTACTTCCCCCCGACAGTGTTTTCCTTTCCCCCCAGACCTTGGGGCCGGCGTCAGGACAAACGTCCCGGTCTGACGCCGCCGCTCTTTTTCCTCGTGGGTGCCCCCCACTTTCCTGTTATCTTCCCGAGGTTCCCTCACGGGTGTACCTTTAACCTCCCCCACGCCTCATTCCACAGCACAAGGGGGACAAAAATCACACTTACTAGTTGGCCCTTCAACCCTGCTTGGTTTTTATCATTACCCTTCTTCTACAGGCAAACCGTGCCCCTCACCCCGCCCAGGAACAAATCCTCTGGGAGGCGGGTTTTTAAAAATCCTTAAAATTCCTGAAGCTCTTCCTCAAAGCCTGCACCTCCCCCTGCCTTACTTTTGTTTCTTTTTCCTTTTCCTAGTAACAGATCCTTTTATGTCCAGCTTTCCTCACACATGCCATTCTTTTTTGGAAACCCCACCTCTTCAATCCACAAGCGCCCAACCCTTGTTTCGCTTGGGGCTCTCAACAACAGCTACCACGCTGGAAAAATGGGGCTTCACCATTTGTCAGGGCGCCCCCCCTCAGCTTCACCCCAAAGCTGCCGCCATATTGTCGTACGCCCCACATATTCTGCAAGTACGCTCTGGGCCAGCTACGATACCATAACTTGCGTCCCGAAGTCCTCCCAAAACGACGTAAAGGGCGGTTTTAAGGGGTGTCTCAGAGTCATCTTCAGGGAGAAGGTTCCCTCCAAAACGGCCCATGTAAGCACCCGCCGCCCCTTGCCCTGTTTTTGCCAGAGTTACGGTCCCATATGGGCCCCAAAAACACTCCCCGATGTCAGCCTCATCCCCCTCAAATGGGACATTACGAAGCTTAACCCCAAAAAAGTGGCGAGATACGTAGGGTCCCAAAAGCACCTTCACAGCCCGGTGGTTTTGCGTCAAGAAATTTACGTCCCTTTGGGAAACTCATCACCCAAAAACTCCCTACCGGTCGGGAATTCAGTCTGACGAAATTCCGTTTTGCCCCCATTCAGGGGATCCCCCATACAAACCCCATTGTCCTGGATACCCTAGGGCTCCCAAATGATTGTTGGGAGTAAATTTCCCGTCTGAAGTGGGTGAAATTGCCCCAGAAGCACTTTAAAAAACCGATTGGTATTTACGCACCCCTCACACTTTGTGACATGGTTTTACAAGGGAGCTCGCCCGAAAAAAAGCAGAGGGGGGCAGAGCACAAACCGC
This sequence comes from Cherax quadricarinatus, assembly GCF_026875155.1. Taxonomy (NCBI): domain Eukaryota; kingdom Metazoa; phylum Arthropoda; class Malacostraca; order Decapoda; family Parastacidae; genus Cherax; species Cherax quadricarinatus. The sequence continues at coordinate 51,813 of NW_026506349.1, forward strand.
CAAATTAAACCCTGGTCAGGGAGCGAATATTTTTATTGATATTAATCTTTTTTCATGTATTTAGACGACCTGGTTTTAGGTGTCACTGTTTTAGGAAAGTCCCTGTCTTCTAAAGTCAATAATACATTTTCGTTATGGTTTTTTGATTTGGAGTTCCTGTATCACCAGTGATTGTAAGACTTATTAAATATATTCTTGCTTAATGATAATTCAGGATGTTTCTGTTGGTGTGTGTGGGGGGGGGGGAAGTGATAAAATTTTAAGTCACTATCGGTAATAATACTTTTGTATAATAATGAATGTCGAATGTTGCGTGTGAGAGTGTAAGACCACTGTAATGTATGGTGTGGATATTACGTGTTTAGGGTCATTTTGGATTCTTGTGTATTAATCTGTTCTGTGTATTTATACCCCCTTGTATTTGCATTGCTTTAAATAAAATATAAAAAAAAATAATTATTATTATTTTTTATATATTTTATTTAAAACATAACATTCCAAAAACATAACATTTAAAACTCTTGTAGAGCTATAACAGAAACACAATCTACCTACAGCTAACATTACACACCACTTTCCGTGTGATCGACACCATGCCTAACCCTTCTAGGGTAGGGTAGGTGCCTGAGCCCGAGCCTTTAGCTCATAAGACTGTCATTCCCATTTGCCCCCTTGGGGCGGGGATGGCAGACCAGAGAGGCCTAGCTTGTGGCTAGGCCTGGGGACAGTTGGTCCCAAAGATGAGGAGGTACTTGTGCCTCCTCCCATGGGAGACTTAGGTCTCAGACACTCCCTAAAGAGGGAGCCAAGGCCGGGCCACCACTTGGAAAAGGCCCGGGCCGGGAGAATACCGGCTAATCTTTAATAATAATAATAATAAATAACTTTCCGTGTGGCCTCCCCCCACCCTCTTCCCTCATCCTAGTACTTAACCTAAACCTGTTGGAGCTACCCAACAGAATTACACATATATAAACAACACTGTTATCTACACATCACTCAAAATGATACATAGTCTATACCCTCAGATACATCCATTTACATCCCACATTGATGATGTAATCGACCACGAGAAAACCATTACATACCAAGCAATTTATTGCACTGACATATTACACCCTCCCCCGTGGTTATCCAACCACCCCACAATTTACAACCTAACAAATACTACAAACAATGGTTGTTAATTCTATTCTGAGTTCACATACCATTTACCTCCCAACTATGATGTCTCAACCTTATCATTGATAAAGTCGCAAAAAATGTTTGCAAGAAATACTGACTTAAAAACAGGTAATTTATGTGATTATAAGAAATACACATTATATAGTACTGAGTACTCAGTACCAGTAAGTAACCATAACATTTAACGAACAGGATAAAACATTTATACCAATGTTAACATTATCTCTTCGCACTGTATTGCAACACACCTTGAACACAACATTATGTCTACCCATATTTTTAAACACTGTAAGACATTTAATATTAAGCGACACAAAAAAGAAAATGCGTCTTAACACTCGCTAGAAATGTTTGTGTACCATTCAGCTACAAGCTTCATGTAGACCACCACAGTGAAAAGAAACCCCATCATTATACATATTATAAAACAAACAGTTCATTGTAATTTTAATTCATTACTAATTTACAGCAACCTTTTGTAAACTAACCAAAAACTAACTTCAAGAAACTACACTTAACAGCAACACAATACCAGGTTTATAAACCTATTATATAAACGTGAAATGAAAACAAACCATCTTATCTGAAGGTTTACATAAAGCTTAACGTATGACAAAAACTTATAACAAAAAAAAAAGGCCTATACAGAAAGAAAAAAGTTACAAACATACATAAAACAGATGTGCAGATCTGTATGACACAAAGCAGTATAAGATATATTACAAAACTACCACACCTATCACATATCATACATACAAACCAAAAACAAGAAATTACTTAAAAATAGTGTCAATAAGACCAACATATGCGTCCAAAAATATATACACAAAAAAACCTTCGATTACACCTAACATTCATGAAATAATGTCTAACGTTCATAACGAACCCATGGGCTCCACATCCACACGTGTCAGGAAAACCTCAAAGATGATGCATACACTATCCATGAAAACCTGGACACCAGTCCATGCCCACAATTCACTACACTGACCACGCCCCCCCTCCCCAGGAGAACAAGCCCGCTGTAACCCCCTTACCAAATGCATCACACAATTATTACTCACAGATTCACAAGAATTTTTAACGTTAGCATTCTATATCTTCAGAGAAAACCAGATCCCATCTCTTTCCATATAATTCCCTGAATTCGCTGCCTGACCACGGTAGAGTGCGGTTGTGCTCTGCACCCCTCTGCTGTTTGTAGGCGAGCTCCCTTGTCAGTTACCTGGCTGCAGCGGTGTGAAGTGGTGCTGTCACGCCTCTGTTAACAACATAGGTGCACTGTGATTGTCAAGATGGCGGTTAGTCTGAGACGCCGGATAAATACTGTAGGCATTGAGCTACTTAAAGGAACGATAACGCCTAGTTCTGCGCAAGTCTTATTGCCAAAGATCATCCGGGAGACATATGGCATACAAGATAGTGACTTGTATGGTGTAGCATTAAACGGAGGGCCAAAGAATTTTCGTAAAAACTGCTATCTGCTACGGTTTATGAATCGTTAGTCCCCAGGTTTCAGGACGTAAGTCTTAAAGCGTCACACCAGCTGTCAATGTAAGAATGATAGATGTTTCATGGCTTTATACGGGATCAAGTTAGCAACGTTCCCTTTGAGGCGGACGAGGGGATATAAGGAAAGTTTTTGAGAGTATGGGACGGTGGTTATGCTCAACAGGTACTTGGGCGGCAGGTGCCTATGCTGGTTTTCCAGAGGGTTCTTTCAACCTCAAAATGACTTTGAGGGACCCAATACCGTCCTAGTGTATCTACAAGATTTCAGGACGCAGGTAAAGGTAATGTACCCAGGACAACGACGTTTCATGCCGCCTTTGTGGTGAGTATGATCACATAGCGGCGACCTGTGACAAGCAAAGAGTGTGCCTGGTCCTGTGGTGGGGCGTCGCAGCCCCCGCTTCAAAGGTGGCAGGTTGAGAAACAAACATCGGATGGAGGGCGTGGTGTTTTGTGGAGCGAGATAGTGGATTGGGCACACAGGACTGGCGGTGAGTTGGAGTCCTCCCCCAGCTGCTGATCAGGTATCGTCTCCTGTGGATAAGGAGGAGCAGGAATTACAGGAGAAGGTTCTTGAGATTGAGGAGGAATTGGTGGAGGTGTTGAAGACTTTGTCACTGCCAGAGAGGGATGTTACATCTGAGCGTGGTGTCATCGGAGAGTCGTAGCTTCCAGAAAGTCGGAGACATGATAATTTGGGAGTGATGGTGGTTGGAGTCGTCCGTTGAATCATTAAACCATTCTCAGGTAGAGGGGAGGTTCATCGAGAGGCAACATCTGACCAAGAAATGTGTAACATGACGGTCACGAGAAAGAGGGCAGCTACGTCAGATTCTGATGACGTCCTTACGCCTGCACAAAGGCCTGGGAAACAGACTGAGGTGAAGTGTGATGGTAGTGGTGTAGGTGGTGGTAGCCATGATAGGAGGCCCCGGAAGAAGGGGGGAAAGGGAAAAGAGGCACTCTGAAGGTGTCAAACTTAAATTCAAGCTCTGGAGTTGTAAAGAGTGATGAGAGAAAGCAGGGGTGGAAACTTTAATAGACTTTAGGTGTATGGCTGTAAATGTTAATGGGTTATGTAGCAGTATGAAGAGAGATTGGTTTCGTAATTTCCTGAATAAATCTAGAGTGGATGTTGTGTTCCTGCAGGAGCACAATTTTAAAGAGGGTAGGGTGTTGGAGGTGGCAGGATTTCGAGTAGTTACCCTGCCATCTCTCCGTCTAAAAGGTGGTGTGGGAATTTTAATAAGGGAGACGAGTCCGTTTGTTTTGCAGAGAAGAGATAAGATAAGATAAGATAAGATTTCGTTCGGATTTTTAACCCCGGAGGGTTAGCCACCCAGGATAACCCAAGAAAGTCAGTGCGTCATCGAGGACTGTCTAACTTATTTCCATTGGGGTCCTTAATCTTGTCCCCCAGGATGCGACCCACACCAGTCGACTAACACCCAGGTACCTATTTGCTGCTAGGTGAACAGGACAACAGGTGTAAGGAAACGTGTCGAAATGTTTCCACCCGCCGGGAATCGAACCTGGGCCCTCCGTGTGTGAAGCGGGAGCTTTAGCCACCAGGCCACCGGGCGAGGGAGGAGGGGGAGGGAGGGTGTTGTGTGTGGATGGGTGGTGGATGGGTAAGCGGGTGTCTTTTGTGAGTGTCTGTGCACCGGCAGAAAATAACATAAAGGTAAAGAATGATTTTGTGTGTGAGGATCTTGTGTTTTTCTTAAGTGCACTGCCAGAGGTGGCAATAGTTGGTGGGGACTGGAATAGTGAAGTCAGGGTGGCTGATGTGGACCCAAAAGGGGCTGGATATTTGTCTGTGGCTCTTGGGGATTTATTAAGGGATGTTAGGTTACGTGATGCCTTCGGGGGGGGGGCGGTGTGGGAGACTGAATATACGTTTGTTAGGAGTGGATATGCTGCGAGGACTAGATAGAGTGTACCTTTCTCAGGGAGTGGATGTCAAAGCTTTCAGTACTGTGGAGTCTACAATGTCAGATCAATAGGGCAGTGGTGGTGGAGGTTGGGCTTATGTGGGGACGATCGAGGACATATCTAGAAGTTATTGGAAATTAAACATAAGTGTATTAGGTGATGAGGAGGGGTTTGGAGGGGACTTTCGTCCTATGGGGGTGATTAGTGTGGAAGACAGAGAGTGTGAGGACCATTGGTTGACATGGTGGATAGTGCTGACAAAGGAAAGGATTAGAAAAGTTTTAGTGGAGAAGGGAAAACATATTAATAATTTAATATATGGGACTTGCCTACTATTTAGAGGATAGGTTAAGAGGTTGCTATGGCGGGGGTGGGTGGGAATAATTTTTCCTATGGAGAAATAGCTGAAATAAAGGGGTGGTTTGAGGGTGTTGCAAAATGAAAAGGTTTCAAGCTGTAAGGGTGCACAGGCAGGGGTGGAAGAAGTTGCTTTGGGGCGAAAAGCCGTCAGCGTGTGTGTTGCAGCATCAAAAGCATAGGCAGGCAATGAAAGTATCCATGTTTAGAAGGTAAACGGAGATGGTTGGGAATTTTAGAGCAGGGCAGGAGATACGAACCATGAAGAGGGAATGTGTGCGTATGGGAGGATTGGTACGAGAAGTACTGGACAGTCGGGGGTGGGTGATGTTGACGTTTGGACAAGGTGTGTACGTTATGTGACGTGTAATTTAGGGAAATAGTGATAGAAAGGCTTTAGAGTGGGACTACTACGGCAGAGGGAAATAGAGAATGCGTTAAGGGGAATGAGGAGGAGGAAATGCGCGGATATTGACGGTCTCCAGGAGAATGTTATTTACAAAATTGGACGTTAATAAGGGGTTTAGAGGTAGGTTATTTAATCGTATGAGGAGGAAGGGTTAGTTGGGGGGAGAGTGAAGCAGGTAACAGGCCTGTTGTAGTGTTGGTCCCGAGGTCAAGGGGGCAGCCCACCCTTCGGGAGTACCGGCCATTCACTGATGTGTGCACAGACTATAAGGTTTTCGCAAAATTTTTAGGGTAATAGGTTCAATTGTGTTGTATGGAAGGGTTCGTGTAAAAATCTCAGTTTTGGGTTGCCGGGAAGGTCAGTTGATTGAAGGGACATGGGATACTGAGAAGTTTTGTGGAAGCTAAGGGTGGGGGTGGAAGGGGCGGCTTTTGTTGGGCTCTAGATTGGCAGGGAGCATATGATAGTGTGGGATAGAGGGTGCTTTGCAGGTTACTACGTAGGAGACAGGGTTTTGGGGAGGAAGGAAATAGTCGAGTGGGTAAATACATTATTACAAGGGGGAGAAATATGAGGTACAGATTAATGGGGTGTTGTATGGGGAGGGATATTGCAATGGGTAGGGCCTTAGCAGAGGATGCCCCCATGTCCCAAATATTGTTTGCGTTGTTTCCAGGACCCTTTTATGAATGGTTGACCGAGCTTATGTACGCCATGTGAGGGAAAGTGTGGGGGGTGGGAGGGCCTGGCCAGGTTTAATTGGATATGTTGATTGATACACTGTTCTCATTAGTGTGAAAGGGATGTCAATGGGGGAGTGTTGGACGAGGTTGTGCATATTTGAAGGGCCACGGGTATGCAGGTAAATAGTGCTAAGTCAAGGTGCATGGGGTTGGGTTCTTGGGTGGGGGTGTGGGGGGGAGATGTAATGTTGTTAAAGAATGGGCGATGTCTTTAAAGATTTGTGGTATTATTTATAAGGATGACATGGTTGTGGCGTGGGAGGAAAACTCGGATAGGTTATTGGAAAGGATCGTGGGGCGTCTAGGTGTTCTGAGACCCCAGCACCTAACTCTTATACAGTGAGTGATAGTCGTAAACATTTTATTGTATAGTAAGATTTGGCATGTTGCAGCTGTGTTCCCACCCCTGCCTCCTCTCCTCACTCTTTACAACTCCAGAGCTTGAATTCATGTTCGACACCTTCAGAGTACTCTCTTTCACCTCCCCCTTTCTTCCGGTGCCTCCTATCATGGCTATCACCACCTACACCACTACCTTCGCCCTCCACCTCAGTCTGTTTCCCAGGGCTGGCATCAGGACGTCATCAGAATCTGATGTAGCCACCCTCTTTCTCGTGACAGTCACGTTACACATATCTTGATTCGATGAACCTCCACCTCCGCCTGACAATGGTTTATTGATTCTAGGGACGACTCCAACACACCATCACTTCCCAAAATATCATGTCCCCGTCATACTGGAAACGACGACTCTCCAATGACACCTCGCTCAATTCCTCTTCAGTTTCAATAACCTCCTCCTGTAGTTGCTGCTGCTCCTTATCCATAGGAGGAGACACCGGGTCAGGTAACTGGCAGAGGGACTCCAACCCACTTCAGGTCCACCACAGGTCCAGGCACACGTCTCCGCTTATCACAAGTCGCTGCTATGTGGTCATACTCACCACATAGGCGGCACGTATGTCATTGCCCTGGATACATAACCATGACCTGCATCCTGAATTCTTGTAGATAAGCATAGGACCATATTGGGTGTCTCAAAGACATTTTGAGGCACCTGCCACCCACATACTTTGCTGGGCAAAATAAACTGTTCCCTACTTCTCAAAAACTTTCCTGATGTACGCCTCGTCCACCTCAAAGGGAACGTTGCATAACTTGATCCACGTATAATGCTGTGAGACATCAATCATTCTCACACAGACAGCTGATCTGACTGTAAGACTCACGTCCTGAAACTGGTTGACTAACGATTCATAAACCGTTGCTGTAAGCAGTTTTACGAAAATTCTATAGGCTCCATTTAATGCAACCCCATATAATTCTCCATCTTGTATGCCGTATGTCTCCCTGATGTTCTTGGATAATAAGACTTGCGCAGAACTAGGCTTAATCGTTCCTCAAAGAAGCTCTATGCCAACAGTATTAATCCTGCGTCTGAGACTAACCGCCATTTTGACAACAGCAGTTCACCTATGTTGTCAGCAGAGGCATGACAACACCACCTCACACCACTGCAGCCAGGCAACTGAGGAGCAATAGCGCAGTAGGTCCAGTCAGCCCGGAAGCGAAAAGGACAATTATTATTATTATTAATGCGACAGCAGCAGCAGCAAGAACCTTACTTCCACCTGAGGTTTCCAACAACCCTGTGATGGCCTTGTAAACACCCACATAGCACTAACATATGTGGAGACCTAGAATGATATAGATCAACTGCAGAAATAAACCAAAAATTCCCAAAATTACCAACTAAGAAGACTCGTGCTACCACCACCTACCCCACTGCCAGACGAAGTGAAACTCCACAACATTCACCCATTACCTATAATTATTATTATTAAAGATTTGCTGGTATTCTCCCGGCCTGGGCCTTTTCCAAGTGGTGGCCCGGCCTTGGCTCCCTCTTTAGGGAATATCTGAGACCTAAGTCTCCCATGGGAGGAGGCACAAGTGCCTCTTCATCTTTGGGACCAACTGTCCCCAGGCCTAACCACAAGCTAGGCCTCTCTGGTCTGCCATCCCCACCCCAAGGGGCCTAATGGGAATGACAGGCTTGTGAGCTGTAAGCTCGGGCTCAGGCACCTACCTTACCCTAGAAGGGTTAAGCATGCTGTCGATCATTATTACCCATAAGTAAGTTTAATCAGGCATACACAAATACAGTTACATAAATTATCATACATAGCAGCATATGAGTAGAGAACCTGGGATAACCCAAAAAAGTCAGAGTGACTTATTTCCATTGGGGTCCTTTTACCTTATTATTATAATATGAAGGTTATAATATCTTATTATTATTCTATAATGGAGATAACATCACATTATCATACTAAAAAGACCATCTACAATAGTAGGGTCATTAAAACTATCTACAATACTAGGGTCATTACTGGGAGTAAGGTAAAATTACACATGCTTTAGCTAAAAAAAATAAAAAAAATCAATCCCCTCCCTTTCTGTTGCTACATTCAACAGACACCTTTTGGCACTTTTCTTGAACTGGTTCATGCTGTGACTGACTTTGACATGTATGGGCAGTCTTTTCCATTCCTTTATTGCTGTACAATAAAAGATGTTTGAAGCCTGGCCACTGACTGTGGGTACTACAAAGTTGTGCTCTCTCCCCCTAGTACTATGAATCATCATTCGCTGCCTGACCACGGTAGAGTGCGGTTGTGTTCTGCACCTCTCTGCTGTTTTCAGGTGAGCTACCTTGTACCAATATGGTGCTGAGTGTGAGGCGGCGCGTAAACACCATCGGTATAGAGCTGCTTCGTGGGGCAATTTCACCCACTTCAGCGCAGGTGCTACTCCCGACCATCATTAGGGAGACGTATGGTATCCAGGACGATGAGGTGTATGGTGTTGCCCTGAATGGGGCATACAGAATCTTCGTCAAACTGAATTCCACGTCCATGTACGAGTCTTTGATGACGAGTTTCCAAGACGTGAGTCTTGACGCTACTCGACCTGTGAAGGTGCGTTTGATCGACGTATTTCGCCACTTTATGTGGGTTAAGATTCGTAATGCCCCATTTGAGGCAGATGAAGCTGACATCAGGAGTGTTTTGAGGCATATGGGACCAAATTTCTGGCAAACGGGCAAGGGGGACGGCTGGTGTTTCATGGGGGCCGGGCTGGGGGGGAAACCCTTTTTTTTTTCCCTGAAGAGGGACTTTGCGAATAAGATTTTTTTTTTAAAAAAACCAACAAAATTTTTGGGGCCCTTTTAACCATTTTTCCCCTTTTTGAAAACAAAAATTTTTGGTTTCCGAGTTATATTTTTTTAAATCTGGGGGAAATAATTTTCAACCTGGGAAACTCCATAAAATAATATTAAAATTTTTATTAAAGTTTTTAAAAATACAAAACTTTATCTTCTCTTTTATTTTAATTTTAAAAACTTAATACTTTTAAAAAAAATTTAAACCTTATAAAATTTAGTTCCAAATCAGGGGAAATGTCATATTAAAAAAGGGAAGTTTAATTATTTTTCCCCTTTTTTAATCAAAGGGGTCCTATTAATATTTACGGTTCTCTTTTTTTTTAACAAGACTGTGGACAAAAATAAAAAGGTAAAAATTTTTAAAAACAAGACCTTTAAATTCGGGCCCGAAGAAATCTAGGGAAATTTACTAAACTGCCCCAAGAATATAAATATAAAAAGGAGTCTTTCAGAGTAAGGGAGGAAAAAAGTGAGTCAGCTCTGAGTCCAATTTCTCAAAACCTTTAAACCTTTCACCGAAAAGACCAATATACGATCAGTTGCCCAGGGCTAAAGCTGGGAGCAAAATGACTACTTCCCCAAGTCTGTTGACGGGGTCTTTTCGGGTTTGGGAAACCAGCTTGAAAAAAATTAAACCCAGGCCAAAGACTTAAAAAATTTAAACCCAAAACCGGGGGGGTTCCCCCCCAAAAGAGGGGGGTTAAATTTCTTTTTAAATATTGCAAGAAATCCTACCTAACCATAAAATAAAAATAAAAAAAAGTGAAAATTAAAAAATTTAGTGATAATAAGGTAATATGATAAAAAACGATAATAGCGAAAAAATACCATGGTTTTTTTAAAATTTTAAACCAGATAAAAATTTATAACCCCAAAATTTCTCAAATTTTTAGTATAAAAAATTTTTTGGGGATTTTTCCGTTAAATTTTAAAAGTGTTTGAACATTTGTTCTTACAATTTTTAAAAATAACAAAGGATGACCAATTTCAAAGGATAAAAACACCCCCCCCCCCATACAACAGTAGGTCGCAGTGGGGGGATTTTGGGAAAAGCGCCCCCTTGGGGTTAATATCCCCTTTTATGTAAGGGGCCTTTTGGGGTAAATAAGGCAAGTAAAAGACGGGAAGAATGGAGAAGCAAAAAACTCGAACACCCCAAGGTTTTTTTGCCAGAGGATGAGCTTTTGGAAAAAAAAGGGGCCAGAAGAACTTTTCTGGGGGTGGTTTCCAAATCACAATTCGGGGAAAAAAGGAGTCTCGGAAAATGACTGCAGGGTATCCCTTTGGGGACTTAAAATTGCCCCCATAAACCCAAAAACGGCTTTCTAGCTTTTTACTGTAAAATATAAAAAAAAAAATCATTAAAAAAAAATATATAATATAATACAAATTAGGCTCTAAGAGTACTCCCTTTCTTTTCTTTAAATTTTAAAAGGGATACAATTTTTTTTTTTTAAGGGGCCGGGGGGAAAAAAGGGGATCAGAATTATGGTTTAAGGGGACCCCCCCTTAAGTGTTTAATACAAAAAAGATAAGGTTGGATCCCCCAGAGCCCCCCCCTTTAGGAATTTGGGTTTTTCTTTGATTTCCCTAGAATTAATAAAATTTAAAAGGGGGGTTTTTGATCAGAAAAAAAACCATAATTTTTTTTGGGGGGGGGTTCCCAGATAAAATTTTCAAAAAAAATTTTTTCCCAAAAATTTACTAGGGGGAAGAGGGCGAACTTCTTTTTTTTACAAAGGGCCCTAATTTTTTGGTGACGTTTTAAAATTTGAAGAAAAATTTTAAAAATTTGGGTGCAAAAATATCCCCGTTTGAGGGGGGATTTCTGAAGTAAAAAACCGCCCCCCCCAGCATAACCTCTGGCATCGATTTGTAAATAGAAGGGTTGATTTAAAAAAACAGGACTTTTTTAAAAACGGGTTTACGAAGAAAACCCAAACCCCTTCAAAACCCTTTAAAAACTATCTCACAATCTTTCGTCCAGCAAAAACTTCATCCCTTTTTCTACTGGTTTAACCCAGTAAGGGGGGAAACAACCGGAAAAAAAAATTTTGGACAGAAACGTCGAAATAACCAGTCAATTTTTCCCAAAGGGAAATTTTTTAAAGACCTTTTTACTTGAGGGATAGGAAACCCCAGCAATTTGGGCCCCAAAATTTTACTTTAACAGGACGTACCCCCCAAACCCTTTACCTATACCAAAAAAAAACCCAGTATTTAATCTTGGGGTTGTCCCAAAACTGACATTTGGGGTAAATTTTTTGGTGAAGTTGTTTCTTTTTTTAAAAATTCCCTTTTAAATAAGGTTTTCCCCGGCGAATTAAAATTAAAAAGTTTCTCCCACTCTTTTCTTTAAAATAACAAATCATCAAAATAAGCACCCACTCCCCTTTTAAATCAATTTGGCAGGGAGGGTTCCCTAGGCGCTGAAAAGGGAAGGCCGCATTAAAAACAACCCGAAGGGCATAACCGATTTTAAATTTAAAAAATCCGCCTTGTTTTAGTAAATGCGGATATTTTTTTGGGGGTTGCTTTGGGAAGCGGGGAACTTTTTGGGAAAAGCCCCCCTTTAAAAAAAATTTAGGGGGGGGGTGACATAGGCGGCTCCTGATACTCTGTCTATTAAAATCAACAATCGGGGGAGGGGGGAAACCATCGGTTAAAGGAGAAACATTTTCCCCTTTCGAAAATCCTGCACATTCTAGGGAAGGGTTTAATTTAGGGGTTTGGGGAAAAAATATAAAAAAAGGGGAGGCCCTGGACTTTTTCTCCTTTTATGATCCCCTGGGACAACCCAAAAAAATTTTTCTTTTTTTGTTTAAAAGTTTCCTGTTTTAGTTGGGGCTTGCCCCCATAAAGGGCATTTTTTTTCAAGGCTTTGCCCTTTTAAAATTTATTCGTTAATTCCCAATGTAACACCTAGGGACGTCTCGAATAAAACCCCCATAACAAATATCAATCCCTTTTATAACTTTTGCCTTTTTTCAAATCCCAAAGGGCCATTTAAAAAAGGGAAACAAAGGGTTGCAATGTCTCCTTTAATTTTTTTTAAAAGTACCTTTTTTAATTCCCTTTTGAGATGCTGGGCAGACTTACATTTTTTAGTTTCAGGGGTTTAAAAGGAAAGAAAAAGTCCGGGAAATGGAAAGATACTAAAGGGGGGTAAGATTAAAGTTGGTTTTCCCTGATAAGTACCGGGTTTTCTTTTCTTTTCAGGGAAGGGTTTTTTAGTACATAATTTTCCTCATTTTTTAAACCGCTTTAATTTATTCCAAAGGGCCTTCGTATCAAAGGGTTTCCCGAGCGTGTCCAGGTAAAATTTTGTGCCAAACAAACCCTTTTTCGCCCGGTTTTTAAAAAACGAGAGCGTGGGTGTTTTTTCATAACAAAAGCTTCATCTTGGGTTGGGGCCTACTAAGTTTTTTGAGGGGGTAATTCCCTCTTTGTGACAAAACGCTTTTTTCATTAGAGTTGGAGTTGTTTTAAACGAGGGGGGTTTTTGATTTTCCGGGCCAAAAAAAAAATTTTTGGGACGGGGAGGGGGGCCCCCGTAAATTGGGGGTCCGTAAATTAATTCAAATGGGCTAAACCCGTGCTTTTTTGTTCGCTTTCCCCCTTAAGGCGAACAAGAGAAATGGGTATTTTTTACCCTTTGTCCCCAAACTCTTGGAAAACTGCTCGCCCGAAAGCTCCCCATCATTGATTTTAAGGGTTTTATGAAATCTTCGTTAGGGTCCTTTGGGGGCTGAGGGTGAAAAGCAACAGAAAATACGGACTTAATTTTTCCCGGGCGGATAAGGGATTGCGAAACCAAACTTAGAGGTAAAAATTTTTAAAACCCTTTATCTGATTTTAATTATTTTGGGGGGAATCCCCACCTGTGAGAAAATTTTTTTTTCAAAGCCGAACAATGTTGCGAAATTAAATTTTTTTTTTTCAAAGGGATGGGCCCCTGGATATCGAGTAACGAATCCCTAATTGTAAACAGATATTGATTTTCCCCTTTTTTTTCTTGGGTAACGGGGCCCAACAAAACTATTTTCAGGGTGAGAAGGGCTTCCCCCCCACTGACGGGAATTTGGGAAGAGGGGGGAAATGTGGAGGGGGTGTGCGGGAAGTTTTGCCGGTCACTTGACAAACTTGACAAAACCTTTTTGATTGTTTCCCCAATCCCCCTTCTTCCCGGGCCAATGAAAAAGCTTGGCTATTTTGCCCCCCGGGGGGTTTTCCCCTTTTCTTTTTCCCAAAAGTCCTCCCCCTTTGGGGCTATTGGGGGGGGCGAAAAATATACCAATTCTCTAAAAGTGTAGGGAGCACTACAGATGTTTGCTGGTAGCCCGGGTGATCGTTTGGAAGACAAAAAGATACTTTTCCTTTCCATTAATAAAACCATTTGCATGGTTTGTAACAATTTTTTCCAGGTTTGGGGGGGGTCCCTTTTTCTGTAATAGGGTATTCCGTAAATTTCCCCTAGGGGTGGATCAAGGAATTGATCCCCTTTTTTTAAAATTTTTCTTTCGAAAAGCAAAATTTTTAAAATCGAATTTGAAAAGGGGCCCAACCCTAGAATATTTCAATTTTAAGATTCGGGTTGTAAGGATGGGTGAACAATAAATCGAGCCCTAAATCTTCCCCCTTCACTTAGGACTTCATTATAAAAATTTGAGGGGCCTCTAGACATTGCTCTATTATAACATTGAGGAGGAAATAAGGTAGGGCCTTTTTCGGCTTTTATGGTAGTTAAGTCAGTAAAATTATCAAAACTAGAGGCCTCGCTTAACCTGGATGTCAGACATTGCCTATGGGAATCAAAGCCCTAAATGGGAAAATTTTCATGGATATACCTACCGACACAAACCCATATTGATTGGTTTTGGGTTTAACCCTGTGAAGGGCACTCTTATAATGGCGCCCCATGGGCTTTAATAAAAAACTACTTTGTGCGAATCATATCACTTGGGGGAAGTATGTCCTGCTTCAACAAGTTAAATAACTTCCAGTATCAAAGAAGGAAAAAATTTCAACTAATTGGTTCTCTATTCCAACTTTCACTTTACAAAGTAGGGACTCATGGGTGAGTGAATTTTCTTTTTCTGAAACAGCTCTAGCATTTTAGCATCTGGAATGACATGTTTCTTTTTTGCCCCCTTGTTTGGTACAGGGTTCATTTCTTTTATTGTCGAGAAGACTTTTTTGGGTTTGTCTGATTTTTTGGGTTTTTCCCTTTTTTTTTACCCAGGTTCTCTACACATATCTTTTGTATGAAATTCTATGTAACTGTATTTGGTATCCTGAAAAAAATTTACTTACTTCCTGATTGGGAAACGAAGTCGCTCTTCCGGGATCCCTTTTTAGCCAAATAACAGTATTTCCTTACAGCCCTTTTCTTATTACAAAAAGGCTTTCAACTCATTTTATCCCTTAGTGGTTTGAATTTTTTCCCTAGAGTTAGATCTAAATTTATTATTAAGGGGGTGGAGGCATCATGGGGGCGGGCAAGGTTCTGTATGTGACGCATCTCTGTAGGATTGGATCGCCTTTCTTGGGGGCATATTTAGTCCTGTTTCCTTACTTTTTTTTTCGCCAATCAATTGTTGAAAAATTTCAAAAAATTATGGGCGAGCGAGGGTGTTTTTAATATTTACAGGGGCAATAATAAATATATGCAAGTCTTCTGGAAATTATTATAGAAATCCTCAGCAGGGTCAAATTGGGGAAAGACTTTTCCTAAAATTTTCAGTTAGAACTCTACACTATTCTCAAAAGGTTTTTTTTCACTGCAAAATCTTCCCCTACGACTGATTTTGGGTGGGGTTTTAATGCTCAAAAAATTTTTTTTATAACTAACTGGAGGAGAATAATCCTCTAGGGTAGCCTTCTTAACGGAATCATAACCACATATTTTTTTAAAAAAGGGAACGTAGCCTAAACTTTTACTTTACCCGACAAAGAAGTATGTAATAAAAGGTTGCCCAGGGTTTCGGGGGGCCCAACCATAGCACGTGCTTGATTCTCAAAACTTTAAAAAAAAGTATCAAATCCCTTCATTAAACCTTGAACCATAGATGCACTTTTTGTATATTGAAAAAATCATTTAGGTCAGTACATCTTTCACCACTTTTTCTTATTGTTGTTGCTTATATAGCGGGGCGTTTCCCTTTTGAAAGTCTTCTTCATTTAATTTCGCTGAGCTCAATTGAGCAGCTGTAAATTAAATAGTCTCTCATAATTTCTCAAACTGACTTGAGAAATATGTCCGATGGTATCGAAAAAGAGGGAATTGAACTGGCGGTATGTGGATATGCCTTTTGGAACGTGCACCTTGGTTTTGAGCGGCCAGGCTGACCATTAATAGGAATTCCTTCAGTAGCGCGGCTCAAATGCCGCCCGAACAAGCAGCTGCACCCTTCGGTACTTCATCTTCTTTATAGAGGCCGAAAGCGGGCACCTAATTTATCTTGATTCAATTTCAAGATCAACTCTTTGAATTGTTCTTCTAATACTTCGATTCTCGACTGGTGGCTTACTTGAGAAAACTAAACTTTCAGAGTCAGAATCTCTTGCTTATGATGGTTAGAGGCCCTGGAAACAATTTGTTTCTAATTATTGCCCTTAAGGTATTGGCTCTGTATAATATCTATTCGAGGGTACTCCCTCAATTTATGAGGTATCTGCCCTCGCACGTTTGGAAGTTTCAACGGAGTTCAGCCTTGACAATGTTAAATCTTCAATAACTCTTTAATGTGATCTTCCATGATCAATATTTTGAAATTAACTGAAGATAATTCCCAGTATATAACTTTAATTATTGTTTTTTGGATCTATGTCTCTAGAACAATCAGAGGATCCCAGACGGGTAACCCCATTTGTTGAGAATAAGAATTTTTTTTAAAGAACTTCGGAATGTGGCCTGTTACCATTTATCTCTTATGCAACAAGATTTTTGGATCCGAGTTATAGGTATTTTAGAGTCTAGGAGGGAAATAATTCAACTGGGAAACCCATAGAATAATATTCAAATTTATAAAGAATTAGAATTTAAATACAATACGGTTGTGATAGAAAACACAGGCCTTATCTCTAGGCTTATTGGTACTAGAATCTTAGAGTACTTCTGCAACAACAAATATATGACTAGTACAGTGTCTAATAATAGCTTCTACAGGGATGGTGATGTCTTGCATATGTCAAATGAGGAAAAATAGTTATAATACAGGCCACTGATTTAAATCACCATGTAATCTGCATCGCTGATAAATGGATAAAGTAGGAGAGAATCACAACCATGTGTTTGGGACCATGACACACACCAAACTGTTGTTGTTGTTTAAGGGCCCCTTAGAGGTGGTGCAGTATTATCCTGCTGCTGCTCCCCACAGGACCAGTATCACTACAAGATCTCCCCCTTCTAAAATAATACGAGACAGTAATCTCCCAAAAAACTGTTAGGTGGGCGACGTTACACGTCCCGACCTTCGTAGCCCTTGAGCCTCTTCACCTCAGGGTTCGATATTTTCAGCGGGTTTGTGATTAACTGCATGGTG
This sequence comes from Cherax quadricarinatus, assembly GCF_026875155.1. Lineage (NCBI taxonomy): Eukaryota > Metazoa > Arthropoda > Malacostraca > Decapoda > Parastacidae > Cherax > Cherax quadricarinatus. The sequence goes on from NW_026506349.1 coordinate 68,730, forward strand.
CGAATCCTCTATTTCCATAGGGATTAGTCTCAAGGGGCAGTCCAGGGAGGAAAAACGAAGCATTTTCACATATATTGTTGTATCTTGAGATTACACACTTAATAGGGATTTCAACTGGGGTAAAGTCTTGTAGATACAGTGTCTCTTCACCATTTTGGATAGCCGAATGTGGGCGTATGTAAATATGGGATTAGCTTGCAGGAGCTCTACCTCTTCCACTAAGGATCCCTCTTGTTCATCCTACGGTGAATCCTTCAGGGAGAAGGTCAAGGATGACATAACAAGTGGGCCACGGAGGGCTCCCGTAGAGGAACGGGACGTGTAATAGTTGAGGAGTTTTCATGAGGGGTCTGGCATTTAGTAGCTGGACACCACAGCAGTGATCAATAGAGTGAAGAGCATCAGGTATAGGGACAGTCTGCCATGTTGATCAGGTAGATTGCGCGACTTTAATGTCATTGTAGAACTGCCTTCATTAGTACCAAATTGAACCGCTCAACTTGTACCATTGCTTGAGTGTTTGTAGCTTGTTGTTCTTTCTGCAGGCAATACCTTTGCTAGCCAAAAACTCCTGAGTTCGTTACTCATGACGAGGATACCCTGTCTGAATGGATATAAAGCTGCATACCAAAAATAGAGAACAACTGTGAAAGACAATCTTAAATTAAACAGATTGAAGCAGCCATATTTGCACAGGGAATACAAAGGGAATAAGACCTTGAATATTCATTACTTGTTAAGGACATACATATTTTGTTGTGCTTGGTAGAGGTACCTTTGAAATCTATATTCAATCTTTCGAATGGCGGGTTGGATTTTATGAGATGAGTCTTCTCTGGCTGATGAAAGTTTGGCTTGCATCTGCACATACTCTTGCATGCTCCTGATCACTTGTCGCAATCTTCACTGAGTAGGGCAATGTTCTTTTGATTTGACAAAATGGGACAGGCGTGTAAACTCCTAGGTGCACATCAGCCTTTTGAGAGTGAGAGTGATTTGCAAATCATGACATGCGGCTCCACAGTGGGACCTAGGAGAATGCATTCAGGTGAGATGTTTCCTTGACCGCGGTCGGTATACAGAATATCAAAGTCATAAAACGATAGTTTCCATCCTCCAGCGTTAATATCTTGTCATTCCTTTATCTTACTTTTGTGCCTCTTGTCGACATATACATCACGGACGTTGGTTCAGTCCTATGCGCGTGAAATTGTCTACAAGGTAAATAATGACTCAAGTGGCGAACTGCTTCTATGATGGCCTGGGCTTCATTTTCTACAGCAGCATAACATTTCTCTGATCCTTGAAAAAGTTTTCTCGAAGAAAGAAGGTAGCTGGTCGTCTGCATGAGATATAGACTGCAGCAATGCAATGTGATGCATCCGTTTCCACTTCGATCGGTAGGGACTCATCAGATGGCGTGAACTATGAGTTTTTCATATGTCCTGTTTGAGGAGTTATGGAAAAGCGGCTTCTGCTTCCTTGTCACAGGTAATGTGTAGCACTCAATGGGCCGGACTTACTTGAATAGTTGTTAGATCCATTGTGGAGTATAAGCAAAGAGCACCAAGAGTTCTTCGGAGTGACTTTTGTCTTGAGGCATTGGAAGTTACCGTAGAGGTAGTAGTCGTTAAGGGTCTGGGAATATTGAACCTCCTTCCACTACATAACAAGGTGCTAAGCCTTTTAGTTGAAAAAGTGCACTTTTTCTCCTCATTGTATACTGATTATTTTTCTTTCTTGGCGGCTTCCAAAAAAACTTATCAAGGTTTGGCATCATGATTCCTCCTGGGTTTGCCACAAATGGTAAAATTATCAAATACGACGTAGGTTCCCTTGAGATTGCTCTTCCTGAAGGAGTGAATCATAAATATCGTTCGGAAGCAGGCTACCCCCATTGTGACTCCAAAAGGGACTATGGTAAACTGTGATACAGAGGCCATCACTAGGCTGAAACGTAGTGTATGGTTTATCTTATTCCTTATAGGGAATTGAATGATAGGCATCTCTGCAGAATAAATTGTGCTAAAAACGTAGTACTGAGCTCAATTTTGTTCACCTGTTATCGTACAATTCGAGGTAGTAGAGGGCGTACCACAAGAAGTGTAAATTGTTTGATTGCTCTCTCAGAGTAATCGAAGCCAGTCTCCGTTTCCTATAACCATCTTTAACAACAACAACCTGTGCACGCCAAGGGGAATCACTGAGTTCTATAATACCCTCCTTCAGCAGCCTCTGGAGTTCTTTCTCAATGAAATCCGATCCTCATAAGAATAGCGGCGTGAACTTCAGATGATATAGGATGGCAATCCGCGGTAAGGATTTGCAAACAGCTTTGGTGGGTCTACCCTTAAAGTTGCTAAGTCCACCAGGCAACAGAGGAGGCCAGTTTCACCTCCATTATGTTAAGGTGTACACTACCATGCAGCTTCTGAAAGTCCTGACAAGGATAACATCAGAACCAGTTGTGCAGAATAGCTGAATGTACTTCTTGACTATTCCTTTCATTAAACTCTGAGATTTATCTTACATAACCCTAAGGTTGAATAGAGAGAGATGTTGATGCCATGGAAACGGACCTGATGAGTGATGAGAGTCAAGAGAGCCGTTTAATAAGATCAGGTGATTGAAACTCTCTGAGCTGCCCACTATCATTAAGACCATCTACTTCTGTTCCTTTGATGAATACTCTTTCACAAACTGCCTTTGAAGGATTTGGGAGTAGCCGCAGAAAGTCACTGTTGCAGGTTGCTAGTGATCTCACTGGAATTGTGTGGAGAGGCACTAGCTCTTGTTGAGCTAAGTTGTAGCACGAATGCTGTTTACTGTTTGTGTAGCGATAGGTGACGCCTCATGCATCTTGTGATTTTATGGCACCAGGCTTCCCGAGCAGGACACTTTGGTACGTGGATTGTCTTTGAGAAAAAAACCACAAAAAGAAACACACACGTACCTGCTGCTGCTTGTCAATAGAGGCAGGGTTCCCGCAGTAATTCATAGCAAGAGTCTTGGTTCTCTAGAATTTGCTCCGCAAATCTTACCGCATCACTTACCTCTCATACGAGAAGGGCTGAGTTGGTACTGGATATACTTCATGAATTCTTTGGGCTGAATCTGTAGAGCTCTTGCCTTGTCGCAAAGGCACGCGGCTAAGTCGAGGACGTTTTGATTCTTCAATAAACGACTGCCTTATTATTGGTGAATTGCAGAGGCTCGCCATGAGTTAAAAGCATGTCCTCCTCTTGATGGACTCTTCACAATACGGAGCAAGCTGTTCATTCTTGGAAGTACCAGTCCTTACCTAAATTTTCACTGTGCTTGGAAGTATTCCTCTAAGGAATCATCAACATCTGCTGGCGGCGAGTTGCAAGGCGATAGCATGCAAAGATTTCCATTTGTAGTTTAATATACTGAGACTTGAGGGTTTTGATAGATCTTCGTAGGTATTAACTCAGAAATAGCACGCTCATATAATCTTAAGTGACACAAATTGATGAGCACGACTTAGTTTATCTAGATCTTCTTTAGGAAGGGGCTCCCAAGAAGTTTTCGTAAAGTCTTTAAGAACTCCAGTGGTGGCTTTCCATTCCTGAGAGCAGCCGTTGAAAGCTGGGCACAGGATCTAGCCTTCTCAGGTTTCAGTTAAACGTCAATGTTGTGATGTATAGTCTAAGCGCAGGATCACCCCGGGTACCGGATTCTATGTTCAATAATTGTTGGATAGAAAAACGCACAGGCATTATCTCTAGGCTTATTGAACATTAGAATCTTCATTAGTACTTCTGCAACAAACAAAATATAATGACTAGTACATCTAAATAATAGGCTTCGACAGGGTGGTGATGTCTTGCATATGTCAAGAGAAAGTTATAACTACAGGCCACATATTTAATAACTCACATGTAATCTGCATCGCTGTAAATGGATAAAGTAGGAGAGTATCACACACCATGTGTTCGTGCCCCATGACACCACACCAAACTGTTGTTGTTGTTAAGGGCCCCTAGAGGTGGTGCAGTATTATCTACTGCTGATGCTCCCCACAGGACCAGTATCACTACAAATACTTTATCTTCTCTTTGTAGTTAATTTTAAACTTAATATTTTTGTACAATAAAATTACCATATACATGTAGTTCCAAAATCGTGGAAATGTCATATTAATAAGGAAGTTTAATTATAAATCTTTTCCTGAATCTAAGTCCTCATTAAATATTTACGTCTCATTTCTTAACAAGGACTGTATAGACTCAAAATCAAAAGGTAACAAGATTTAAGAAGGACCTTTGAATCTGGCCATAAGTATCTATGGATTTACTGAACTTGACAGAGTATAATTATATCAAAAAGAGTCTTTCAGAGGTAATGAGGAACAAAGTGAGTCAGCTTGCTAGAGGTCCAATTCTCAAAACCCATTCTACTCGTACACGTAAGAGCCAGAATATACGATCAGTTGTCAGGGGAGGCTATAAAGCTGGGAGAGACTGACTACTTGCCAGTCTGTGACGTGTCGTCAGGTTTGGATCAGCTGAGCACGTCATCAGCCCAGGGACATAAAGACAATTGAACAATTCACGGATGGTTCCGGACTTATACTAATATACACAAGAAATCTACCTAACCATAATAGTAAAATACTAGTGAATAATTACAAATAGTGATTATAAGATTTTAGTGATCAATATACGATAGAATAGCGATAATACCATTGGTTATTTTTTCTATTATTAGATACAGATATTAATATATAAACGCCGAAAGTCTCTATTTTTAGCTATTACATTGTCTGCATCGCTAGTTGGCCGGCTGACACCCTTGCCTGTCGCTCATCAGAACCTGGATCAGCTGGTGGTACAAGGTAGGTGTTGTGCATTCGGCTTGCCTGGATGAGGTAGTGTAGTTGCGGTAGCTAGTGCTTTTGCACCCTCTATGTTTCCCAGACGAGACTAATCAGTCAACGTCATAGGCGCCAAGGTGTCGCAGAGAGTGATTACCTGTGGGATTGAACATATTAAGTGGGCTTTAACCCTACGTCAGTCGATGTGTTTTAATTGGTCCCCAAAATTATAAGAGAGACATATGGCATCAGAGACGAAGGATTTATATGGAGGAAAAAACGTGGGCAATGAACGGTGTATATAAGAATTTTTCTTGAAAGTGTAATCTGTCAAGTATACGAGGCTTTGGTTGACTCGTTACAAGTTGTCAGCATTACTGTAACACGGCAGTGAGGTCGTCAATTTGATTGATGTAATCACAACATTATTCGTGGGTTTTAAGCTCTTCGCAACGTGCCTTTGAGGCGATGGGTAGATATTCGAAATGGCTTGCGAAAAAAAAAAAAACCGTTATGGAACTGTACATCTGGCCCAAACTGGCAAATGTTGGTTTAAAAGGTGTTACACAGGATTTCCTGAGGGTTCTTTTAATCTCAAGGCAGATGAAAGCTTAGGCATCCTATACCCTGTATGTTTTACTCGATGATTAGAACCCAGGTAATGGTAGCGTATGCGGGGGCTGGCAGAGACGTACGTGCCGAACTCGTAGTGGCGAATGTGACCTATCGGTGGCTGACTTTTGGCAAGCGGAGGTGTATGGCTTCCTGGGCCGGCAAGGGGCGGAGACCTGCGCAATGAGACCACGATGTCCTAAAGGAAAGAACGAGGGGCAAGGAGCGAGGGGCGTGGTCGCATGTGGAGTAGTGAAGAGGGTAGTGGACTCCTCCAATGGAATCGGAAAGAAGTGGGTGATCCATGATCACCTGGCCCATCAACATGTGGCTCCTGGGCCGGGCAGGGGCGTGAGCACCTGCGCATGAGCCCCGATGCCTAAAGAAGAAGGGGTGCAAGGAGGAGGGCGTGGTCGAATGTGGAGTGAAGTGGTGGTGGCTCTCCTGGGGTATCGGAAGAATAAGGAAGTGTTGTTCCATGAAACACCTGTGTACCATCAAACACCTCAGTTGTCAAGGAAGGAAGGTACAGGACGGGCCCCGCAAGCAGTTGAAGGCTATTGAGGAGGAGGTTGGAGACGGTGATACAGGCTATGTTTACAGTCACGGAGGTGTGAGAGTTACAGCGAACATAGACCCTGGAATCGGGCAGGAAGTGTGTGTGGGAAGGGAGGATCAGGTGGCCCTGTGTGTGGGATCAGGGCGAGTGCCATGGAGGGGCATGGATGGCTGATTAAGGGTGGTAGAGGTGGAATTCCCATTGTGCTGGCTCACGGACCTCAGATATGGGAAACTGAGGGTGCTAAGCTACAGAAATGGGGACAAGCAGGCGTCAGATTTCGGACGATGTTCGACACCGGCGCAAAGGCCGGGGAAAAAGACATGGGGTTTGGTACCACAGCAGAGTGGACTATCTGCGAGAGAGCCAAACACAGAAGGGGGGATGGTTGGCCGAAGGAGGGGGGTAGAAGAATCTGTGGCAAAGGCACAGTCCAGAGGGAACGGTTTCTGAAAGACGGAAGATCTTGGACATGAGGGGGGAAGGAAACTTAAACTGGCCTCAAGCGTGTGTAACAAAAATATTAATGGTCTGTTTGATGGTGTTAAACGGGCTGTGCTTCAGGATGTTTTGAATAGGTATAAGGTTGACGTAGCCTTTTGTGCAGGAGCCACAATTTTAAGCTTGGTCGTGAATTAGTGGTGGCCCTGGTATCATGGCTACTTGTGTTTGCCGTCTTGAGCGTTAAAAGGAGGAGGTGGGTGTGTGGATCAGGGAGGCGGGCCCGGGGCCCATTTGTATTGCAATATGGGATAAATGCAGGGGGGGGGAGGGGGGAGAGAGGTATTACGTGTGGAGGATGGTGGATGGTGAGAGAGAGATGGGTTTGTGTGTGTGTATGCCCCAGAGAAAGATGACGTGAAAGTGAAGAGGATTTTGTGCGGGGAGGAGCTCGATGGTATTACCTACGCACGTACCGTCTGCTGTGGCGAAATTGTGGGGGGGGATGGCATTGTGTAATTAAGAAAGACCAGACGTGGAAACCCAGAGGAGCGGGATATTTTCTCCTCACGTCTTTGGGGGGCCTGCTAAGAGATCTTAGTTATGTGATTTGCTTTCGGGGGAAGGGTCTGTGGGAGGTGGAACATAAGTTATAAGAAGGGATATGCGGCTCGTTTGGGACAGGTTTTATTATACTCAGAGGGTTTTGGTTTGAGTTTTTAAAACTATAGAGCTGGTGTCTTCCGATCATGGGTGGTATTAGTGGAGGTGGAGATGGATGATTTGGCTCGTAGGCAGGGAAGTTATTTGGAAACTGAACACGTGGTTTTTGGGGGATAGGGAGGGGTCTGAGTGGAAAGGAAGCGTTTGCAATATTTTGGGGAACAGCTCTGTGCCGACAGAAGAATGAGGAAGAGTTGGTAGGATGGTGGGATAGTGTGGCTAAAGTTACGAATACGTCATTTTTGTATGTTGAAAGGAGCGGCAAAACGCATTAATCTAATGTTGCGGTATGGTGTTGATCAAATTACTTGAGAATCTAGATACAGAAGTGTTACGAGGGAGGGGGCGGTGGCCGGGGTTGTACCCGGGTGGAGGATATACACATGTTGGGAGGACGAATATGGGATTTGCAAGAAGACGTTTTGACAGCTGTACGGGTACAGGCGGGGTTAGACGAAAGTAATATGGGGGCGACAAGCCATCAGCTTAGTGTGCTTGCGACGGACAGAAGGTACGAGCAGCGAAACGACTTACAATTACCGGGTGTTGAAGTCATATCTTCAGTGGGGGTTTTAGAGAGTGGGTCAGGTATTAAGGGCTCACCAAGGGGATGAGTGCATATGCAGATAGATCGGTTTGAGGATAACGGGGAAAAGTAGCGGGTGGGGATGGTGAGATTCTTGGGAAGGGATGGTGAGTATGTGCCGTTGTGCAAAAACTGGGAGGACGTGATCGGGATTGGCACTGGGTGGGGTCATTGAGGGGGGGAAATATGGAGAGCCCTTATGGACATGTGGAAGGGTAGGCACCCGGGATCGATGGGTTTACCCTAGCGAATTTTATGTACAGGCACTGGGGTTGCTTAGGGGGTTTTTCCTAGTAAGGTATATGAATGCCCATGATGGTACGGAGGTATTAAGCATGGGAGAATCTCAGGCAACGGCGGTTGGTGGTGTTGGTCCCAAAGGGTAAACAGGCAGAGTACCCTTCGGGGATTATCGAGCCATTTCATTAGCTTTGTGATGATTATAAATTATTTGCCGAAAATTCTTGGGAATCGGCTCTTCAATGTGTTGTGGGGAGGGTCGTGTTTGAGACTCTGTTTGGTTTAATGGTAGGTCCGATGAGCGTGGGCACGGATTAACAAGAGGTTCATGGGAAGGACATGGAAAGGGAAAGAGGTGCGTTGGTGGCGTTGGATGGCAAGGGCTTATGATAGGGTGAAGAAAGGCTTTGTGGATTTCTCCTACACAGGGGTTTGGCAAAGAAATAGTGGGTGGTGGGTGGATTTCGTTTGTACTCAAAGCGAGGTTTAAGGGTGCAAATCTCATGGGCTTGTGTGGGTGGGGAGTCAACCATGGAGCGGGGTTCTTCGGCAGGGATGTCCTTTATCACAAATAATGTTTTGCCATTTGTGTTCAGGATCCCTTTTAAGGATGGTGGGAGGGATCGTCTAAGGAGGGGGGGAGGGATGGTGAGCTGAAGCCGTGGGCTGGTTTTGTGTGGGCTATGTTGATTATACCACTATTTTGTGCAAGTGAGGAGACAGGTTAGGACTTTGGGGAAAGTTTGTAACACTTTTTGGGAGAGCTACTTGGGTCTGAAGGGTATCATGGAAAAGTCAATGATCATGGGGTACAACCCGGGAGAGTGGAAGAGGAGATTAGATTGGGGATTTGATGTTGTGCAGAGGATGACAGGGAGGAGTCTGAAAATCTGCGGTGTCATGTATGAGGCTGACCTTGAGTGTGCAAAGGGTTAGCAATATCGGAATAGGATGGTGGAACAGGTTGCAGCGACGGTTGGGAATGCTGCGACTCACCATTTTAACCCTAGGCAACTTTAATTGTCATCAATGTATTTACTATATAGTAAAGTCTGGTTTGTTTCGGCATGTGATTGTGCCGTTAAACAGGAAACGGCGGTCACGAGTATTCTTAGATGGTGTTCAAATTTTTGTGGGGTTCAGGGTGCAACTGGTTGCGAAGGGACGGTAAGTGACATTGCCGGTATGTAGGGGAAGGTTGGGTTTGTTTGGATTGAGACAGCGCGTGAAATGTGTGTTTATTAAGAGGGAATTGGATGAGGGCAGGTGGAATGGAGGGTAGGGCGCTAGTAATAGGTACATGCTCTCACTAAGGAAATGTATGGAGGCGGCGGAAATGAAGGAATGGCGAGACAGTGTTATGCGCCTTTAATGTTAGCCAGGGAAACCGGGAAGGAAAAAAGTAAATGGTGGGAACTTTTGTGTAAACATTGATTGAGGAGACATGTAGTGGCGCAGGTTGAAGGGATTACCCCATGTATGCAATGGGATGTAATATTGGCCGAGAGATTTAGTAAATTAAGGCTATGACCTAGGCGCGTGAGGTTATGTACCGTTTCTGCATGTGGATTTTGCCAACGGGAGCGATGTGCTCCGAGATAGGAGGGTTTTTATTTGAGGGTGGGGGGTGTGGCAGATGCAGTGGGGAAGATGATCTAGCGTTCATGTCGTTCATTTTTGTGAAGTTTTGGAGTGCATCAGGGTATGGATGCGTTAAGGTAGTGGTGAGGGTGGGGGGTCAAAGGTTCTTGTGGCGGTTATTGCTTGGAGCGTTGAGTCTTGATAGAGTGGTTGTGGAGGAAAGTGTGGTAGAGGTTGAGCCATATGTCATCTGGTACTACATATATGTATCGCGCTATGGGGTTATGGGGGAAGGTGGGTGGGGGATGTGCTGAGAAGGACTTTGGCGGCGGACCGTTTTTATCGAACTTTGGGTCGCAACAGAGACAATTTTTGGGAAAAGGTGGGTAAGAGTATTTTTTCTGAGGGTATCAAGGGACTAACAATAGGGATTTATTGGCGTTATAGGGGCTTTAATGCGGGGTGAGTGGGTTGTAAAAAATGGGGGGGGGGTTAGGGTGATTTTCCGGGCTCACCTTCCTTGGGAATGCCAGTGAATGTGGTTGGGTGATGATTGGAGGTACTAGTGTGTGACCAGATGAGAGGTTGTGCAAGATAAGTTTTGCTTAGTGTCACTTGATGGGGAAGGTGTTAAGAAGAGCAGATTAATATATAACATTGTTTAATGTTATACCTATATAAATTATATAACATGTATATTTCCTGTGGTTAGAGTTATTATGTTCCACTCTGCACTGGTATTGCAATTGAATTTGAATTTTTTCACTATTTCCTTGAAGCACTGAGTTATTTTTTTTTTGTACGTGGTCCAGCATCAGTTTTGACGTAATTACTTTATTATTGTTTCTTATTTAAGGTATTGTTATTTTGGTTAGTCTGTTAACCATTATGGTTGTAAATATTGTTTCCTCAAGGGAGACCATGTGTATAATAATCTAAATTGAGGTTAATTAATGTCATTGATTATTCAGGGTTGGTGATAGGTTTAGTTTTTCAATGTTTTGTGTGTGAGTGGGGGGGGGGGCGAGGGTGGTTGGTGTGGTCACCTGTGTTGCAGCACAGGATTTCTTAATAAGGCATATTGTAGGTCTTGGATGTATTTGTTGCGAGGGTATATGGGTGATTTTCATTAAAGCTTGGTGCATTATTTGGTGTGAGGTTGTAATTTTAGGAGTTATATTAATAGCCATTTGTGGCCTTTGTTTTAAATAACTTTAGTTCCTTCTTAAATTGTGATATGTTATAAAAACTTGTATATAGTAGACTGTCAGATGTTGCCTGGATTGTTTTGTGTTTATATATTGTTTTACTGATGTTGTCCTTGATCATTTTTTTATATATGTACCTATTAATATTTGTACATGAAGTTTTAAATAAAATATAAAAAAAAATTTTTTTAGCTATAAACGGGGACTTTCGCGCTATAATATTAAGTGATGAACATATGCTCTTACAATATTTAAATAACACAGGATGACCAATTTCGAAGATATAACAATGACTCTGAGGCATTCCATACCGTCTTACGTCATGTTGGAGGACTTCAAGACGCAAGTTATGGTATCGTACGCCAGACAGAGATGTACGTGCAGGTTATGTGGGGCGTACAACCATATAGCGGCAGCGTGTGTGAAGCTGAGGAGGGCACCTGCACAAACTGGTGAAGCACCAGTTACCAGTGTGGTAGCTGTTGTTGAGAGCCCCACGTGAAAGCAAGGGCTTGGGTGCTTGTGGAGTGAAGTGGTAGAGGATCCAATAGAGGAGACTGGCGTGTGTGAAGCAAGCTGTGACATAACAGGAACTGTTACTAGGCAGGAGAAGAGTTTAGAAGTGCAAGTGAAGGAGGAGGTACAGGCTCTCGAGGAAGAGCTTCAGGAAGTGTTGAAGACATTGACACCGCCTGCTGAGGATGTTGTTCCTGAGCTGGCAAGAGGCACGGCATTGCCTGTGGAGGAATGTGTTGATAAAAACCATAACAGGGATGACGGGCCAAGCAGTAAGCGTGAGATGTCGCCATGTGCCGTGGAACGGGGCATGGAGGACGTTGAGGTTCATCGTGAGGGAACTTCAGAAGACTACATGGCAGTGGAGGGCATCATGAGGAAGAGGGCAGCATTGTCAGACTCAGATGATGTCCTGACGCCGGCGCAGAGGTCTGGGAGGAAGCAAGAGTATTGTCGAGGTAGTCAGGATAAAAGGCATTACAAGAAAGGGGGGGCTGATGGTGTGAAGTCCTGTGCTGGCTCTGGGGCAGGAGGCCCTGGGACGAATGAAGAGAGGAGGAAGGGTTGGAAACTATAAAGAGGCCTTAGGTGTATGACTGTGAACATAAATGGACTGTGTAATAGTGTGAAGAGGGAATGGTTTCGAAGTTTCGTGTAAATATAGGGTGGATGTGGTGTTTCTGCAAAAAACACAATTTCAAAGAGGGAGAGAGTTGGATGTGGCAGGGTTTAGGTCATGACTCTGCCATCTGCACGTCGAAAGGTGGTGTGGGTATATTGATCAGGGAGGCGAGCCCGTTTGTGTTGTTAAAAAATGACGGGTGGGGGGGGGAAGGGTGTTGCATGTGGATGGGTGGTGGATGGGGCAGAGGGTAACCTTTGTAAGTGTGCATGCACCAGTTTGAGAACAATGTGAAAGTTAAAACAGGAATTTGTATGTGTTATCAGGAGGGCTGATGTGGAACCAAAGGGGCGAGGCACTGTCGGTGGCCTTACGAGACCTTTGGGGATATTCTGTTGAGGGATATAGTTGGAGGGGGAGTGTGGGAGGTAGAGCCATTTCGTAACGAGGGGTTATGCGGCTAGGTTAGATAGGTTGTACTTTTCTCAAGGGGTCTTGGTAAAGTTTTTCCGCACCAATTAGAGGTAGCTTATTCGAATCATAGGGCGGTCATGGGGGAGGTGGGATGGAGTCATTGGCGGGTATCTCTGGGGGTTATTGGAAGTTAAATACGAGTATGTTAGGAGATGAGGGAGGGGTGGAGGGATTTACAACACTGTGGGAAAGGTACATAGGGTGGAGGATGTGGTAAATGGTGGATGGTGTGGCTAAAGAACGAATTAGGCAATATTTAGTGAGAGAAAGGGGAAAAAAAATTAATTCTTTAAAATGGGCTGGCCAACTATTTGGAGGACAGGTTAAAGGGGGTTTTTATGTGAGAGGGGCGGTGGTATGAGTGAATTCAGAAAAGTCCATGGTCATAGGGTTAGGAGCTTAGGCTGGGAGGGTTGAGTGGGGGAGTTCAGTGGTGGGGAGGCAGTGTGAATTTGTTTTAAAAATTTGTGGTCTTATCTATGCAGACGATCTGGATGTAGAGCGCAGGAAAACTCGATTAGGTGGTGGATAGATTCGGGGGGGATTGGGTGCATTTAGGCCTTATCATTTGACCCTTGTACAGCGGGCCATTTTTTATTAATGTCTTATTGTATAGTAAGATTTTTCACGTGGCGGTCGTGTTCCCATTACGCTGATGGCGGTAGCGGATATACTTAGGAGGGTTTTTAAATTCTTGTGGGGCTCGGGATGTGATTGGCTTAAAAGGGACATGATAATGTTACCTGTGCGGCAGAGGGGGTTGAGTTTGCTGGACTTAAAGAGGAGGGTCAAATGTGTCTTTATTAAAAGGGAGGTGGTGAGGGAAGGTGTGGGTGGGGGGGTCTGGTCAGGATCCACGAAAGATTGAAAGGAAATGAAATTCAGGAGTGGAGTTGAAGGAGTGTAAAAACTGTTTTGAGGGCTATGGCGTGGGCTCGAGATCCGAGGAAGGTCAATATAATTGTGATGTGTCGATTGTTGGTGGGGAGGGTTGTGGCGCCTGTAGAGGGAATTTATCCCATGTATACATGGGGAAGTATATGGAACAGGTTAAGTAGGATGAGGTTACAACCAAGAGCATGTGACGTATCGTTTTCTGCAGGGGATTTTGCCGTCGGGTACGGTTCTGAGGGATAGACATGTGATTGAGGGGGTGTGTGGGAATATGTGAAGGTGAGGAGTCGGCTTTCATGTTGTATATTTTGCGAGGGGATGGGTAGTGTCAGGGGTTGGTTGAGTAAGGGTACTCCAAAAGGGATTGGGGGTAAAAGATTTTGTTCTGGGAGCTTTAAGTCTTGACAGGGGGGAAATTTGGATGAGGAGGTATCATTAGGACCGGGGGGTTTCATTATGGTAGATTATATATACATATCGTGGGGAATGAGGGGAAAAGGGGATAGTGAGGTGAAGAGGAGGGTTTTAGTGGTTATGTTTTATAAAACGTTGTGGTTGTACCATAACAGGGAAGTTTATGGGAGAAGGTGGGAGCGGGCTTTCTCAGAGGGATATAGAGAACTTACGTTAGAGGTTTTATTAGATTTGTAAATCAGGTGGGAGGGGCAGGGTAGGGATGGTAAATTCTACTGTAGGAGGGGATGTCAGGGGTAGAAATGGGGTAGCTTCTTTGGGGTTGGACAGTTGCAAAGAATGTGCGTGACTTTAGTGTGGCGAGAGAGTTGGAATAATGTAACATGCAAAAAGTGTATGAACCTGTGTGTATGGGAGTGTAACGGGACATACACAGTTGTGGCTGTCTGTGCCTGCGTGTGCCTTAGATACGCTGTTGTGATTAAGGTTTGGTTAATATTTGTTCTTAAATGTACTGTGTCTTTGGTGCTACTGTTTCACCAATACTTGTAAAATTCCGCTTAGGTTTATTCATTTATGGGCAAGTTAGGATGTAAGCCCAAAAAGTTGGTGGGTAGCGGTCATATTATTTCGGGGTGAGGGGGGATGCAATTAATATGTAATAAGTTTAAGTCATTAACGGTAATACCAACTTATGGTAGTTATATAGTGTGTTTGGAAATGTAATATTCACATTGTGTTAGTTTTATTTAAGGTATTGTGATTTTGGTAGTCCTGTACCATCCATGGTTGTAAATAATCTTTCCTCAAGTGACATGTGTCATGATATTTTATAAAAATTTAGGATAATTAATGTCATGATTATTCAGATTGGGTGATGGGGTTAGTTTTCAATGTGTGTGTGAGTGGGGGGAGGTTTCTTAATAATGCTTTGTAGGTCTTGTGTAAATTTTTTGTGAGTTGTATTTTGGGTGATTGTCATTAAGCTTGGTGCATTATTATTGTGTTGAGGTTGTAATTTAGGAGTTTTATTTACAGCCATTTTGTGACCTTTATTATTACACCTTTATTCCTTCTTGAATTGTGATATGTTTTAAAAACTTGTATATAGTACAGTGTCAGGTGTTGCCTGGATTGTTATGTGTTTATATATTGTGTTATTGATGTTGTCCTTGTTCAAGTCATTTTTTAATTTTAAGTAACAGGGAAATGTAGAATGTATTCGTTGGTGAGGGGGAGTGTAAACAATAATGAGTAGGTTCCACTATATCTATGAACCTTGTGTACTTGTGAAACAACGTACGTAGAAGCAGTCTGTAGGTGGTGTTAAGTTTATTTTAATGTCCTTATGTATATGCTTATTCAGTAGATTGTGTAGTGAATGTTTATTGCTCATCACCAGTGTCAATGTTACGTATTGATATATGTACCTATATATATTTGCACATGAAGTTTTAAATAAAATATGAAAAAAAAGTACTATGATTGCTTTGGTTCCCAGCCTTGCATGTTGCATGTAAAAGTCACTGGGCAGAACATCTATACCAGGGGCTTTGCCCCGACACATGCCCATTAAAGCTGCTCACACCTTCTCCTCCGTGATGGCCCCTCCCAACGTCGCCCTATCACCCTCGTCAAGCACACACTCCATCCAATCATCCATCTCCCGTAATGCCCCCTCACGCACACCCACACCGCCCATATAATCAGTAAACCAAGCATCCACATACTCACCCATCCCCTCAGTTTTTACCAATTCTTGCCCCACCGTATACCCCACCATTGCTGAATGCATACTCAGTCCCACCATTTCCGTTGCCACTGCGCAGAACACACACCGATGGCCTATCATTCCATAAGACCTCCTTCAAACCACCCATCACCTGCACCACATCAAACCTATCATTATGCAAGTGCCTGAGTCTATCTTTTAACCCACAATATCCCCCCCTCTATAACACTCCCACAATTGCCCCTCGATATACCTAATAAGTCCGTATGCCATTTGACTCTCCTGCCACCCCTGATGAACGTAAAATTCTTGAATCCTCAGCTTTGCATTTGTGTCCCACCACACAAACACATCTCCCTTTTCCCGACCACCATCCCACAACCCCTCTCAAAACCTCACAAATAAGACCCCCCTTATACCTATGCGGCAATCGCTCCCAGTCCAAAACCACCAGAACACTCCTGTGGTCTGAAAACCCCAAATCCACAACAGAGACGCTCTTCACCACAGCTTTCCAAGTGACATAAATCCCATCCAGTCTAGCCGCATATCCCAGCCATACAAAAGTGTGTTCGATGTCCCATGCCACACCCCTGCCATATCCACCAACCCCACCCGTTTTAACAATTCACCCAGTACTCCCGAACAAAACCCCACCCCTCTGGGTTCCACATCCTTATGCTGAATCACATAATTCCAATCTCCTCCCACTACTGTGACTGCTGATAGTGATCGCAAGTGATACATAAACACATCTCGAACAAATTAATTTTTAACCTTACCATCTCCCTCTGCCGGACCATAAACACACACTAAAGACACCCTCTCCCTTCCCCACGGCCCATCCACGTGAACAATTCCTCCCCTCCTCGCCCTCCTCCCATTGGTGAACAGTAAATGGGCTAACCTCCCTTAGCAAAATTGCCACACCTCCTTTCAAATGCAGCGAGTGAGCTGCATAGACAACAAAGCCCTCTATCACCAACTCGCATCAAGGCTTGTGATTATGTTCTTGGATGAACACTACATCCACACCACACTGACCTATAAATTCCCAAAACCAAGTGCACTTCCGTTCATTCTGCAAACCATTAACATTTATAGTGAGGCTCTTGAATCTGTGAGTGGAGGTTTACCTTTATGCACAGTTGAGCCTCTATCCCCATTCCTCTGAACACCCCCCATGGACCTTTGCCAGTCCCCCTTGGGCCCCTTTTCACAGGTCCTTTACTCCTGGGCCCTCCAAGGCCATGCCCATCGACACCGGCCCAAACCTTCTTCCCTTTATGCTCTGCCGGTGTAAGCACATCTTCCATGTCCGCAGGAGCAGTCGCCCGCTTCGAGACACTCGATTCATCTTCCCAACAACCTCCTGGAAGCCTGCTTCGTGCACCTCTGCCACTACAATTCTAATTTGCAAGGCAGCATCCATGCCAGTCTCCGACATGTCCACTTTCACGTGCCTGGGGTTCTCAACAGACTCCAGAGCACCCACAAGGCCCTCCACAAAGATGTCTCCCGGGGTACCCAACAGGTCGTGGAGCACTGAATCAAAGGTGACCTCCTCGTCCCCTCCTCCACCAAGTGGCACCTGACCCACAGTCACCTGTTCCTGCCTGGTAGATCCCTGCTCACTCGGCGGTGTGGCGCACCCACCCACCCACCCTCCAATGACATCGCTTCCTCTACTTCCACACTCCATGCCTTACGTCTGGACGTCTCCACCATACATGCCACCACAGTCGTTTCCAGGTCCTCCAGCAATTCCTGACGCTGATCCATCTCTTGTGCGTCCCATCGACGAGGACAGTGCACCGCAATGTGGTCACAGGCGCCACACAATTAACATGTACGCCGTTGTCCAGCATATGTCACCAGCACCTGTGTCCTGAAATCCTCCAGTTGCACATAAGAAGGAATGGGATGCCTTAAAGTCATCTTCAATGAGAAGCTATCCTCAGCATCCCTACATACAAGCCCTCCTTCCAGCGACCCATCGTTGCCAAATGAACAGTCCCATATTTCTTAAATACAGCTCGCAGGTCCGCCTCATCAGCTTCAAAAGGCACATTCCTGGATTCACAGGCATACTAACGTCTTGATATCTGGTGACAATATCCTAATAAACACTGGCATTACGGAACTTCATGAAGATCCTATAAGCTCCATTCAAAGCCACTCCATACAGCTTTTCATTCTCTATACGGTACGTATCCCTGATGATAGCAGGCAGTAAATGCTGAGCCGAATGGGCATACATAGCCTCACGAACCACTTCAATGCCGACAGTGTTCACCTGGCGTCGACCCTGCTGTGCTATTTTGTGAAAACCAAAGTGACACTAACTGACGGCAGCATTACCTGTAATTTACCTGTAGACTATTTTTTGAGTCAATTAACTAGGTAGTAATTGATTTCATAATAATTCGCCTCTGGGGGGGTTGTGAGGTGACATGAATGTGGGTATAGAAGATGTGGAGGTGTGTCCAATGTGATGTAGCATGAAAGTTGGTACAGAGAGCAGTGATGAAGTAAAGTAACTTTGTATTTAGCATGTGTGGAATTAGTGTTTGCAGTCATTATGTATATATGTGGCTGGTATTCAGGTGGGGGAGGGAGATTGTGTGCTTGAGGAGTGTGCCAAGGCAGGTCTGTTTGATTGTGTGTGTGTGTGGGGGGTCTCCTTATTCTGTTGTATGTGTGATGTTTTGAATAGAGTTTGAGAGACAACGGTCATTGGTTCTATTGGGTTTGGCCTATTGTGTTTTCTGGGTTTCATGTCAACCTCGTGGTTGTCATGCCACATAGGCATACGGAGCTTGAGGGCTCGTCATGACCATCTTAATGTAATAAGTGTGAATGCAGGAGTATTTGGGTTTATGTTGACTGTGCGTATACAGCCTTGTGGACATGTTGCATGTGTGATATGCTTATCGCGATTGAGTTGTTACATTTCTTGTTATTCATGTAATGTGTTATGGCTGTTTTATGTCAGAGCATAATGCTTTCTTTGTTGATGTACTGTGCATTTCGTTTATGCATTGCCCTGGCAAAAGGGATTTTGTTTTTATTGTACTGGCATTTTCTTACTATATTATATAATGTGCTCACCCTGTAGATGAGTGCGGAATGCTTATGACTTTTCTTGTTTTGTAACTGACTCATAAGGCTTATGGTGAGGCGAGTATGTGACTGTAGGGAACTTACTGTACTGGGGGGTTAGTTGGGTAAGAGTATGTACTTTATTTTATAATGAGATTATGATGTAGGTTATTTCATTTATTGATTAATGTGCAGGTTGTGAGTAACCGATATATTTATCGTGAATAATCTTCTTATCGTACTGTGCCTCGGTCATATGTCACAGTAATTATGTAAACAGTGCATACCTGATGGGATTATGGATTTAATGGCTGTGTATAAATTACATTATTGACCCTGTTACAGGTGTAGTCTGCATGTTATGTCCTTGTTGTGTTCTTGGGTAAATAGGGTTGAGATTTACCCATTCTTCTTAATGTTACTTTTTTTTCTTATTCGCTGGTATTCTCCCAGCCCGGGTCTTTTCCAAGTAGTGGTGACCCGGCCTTGGCTCCCTATCTGGGGAGTATCTCGAGACCTAAGTCTCCCATGGGAGGAGGAACAAGTACCCCCTCATCCTTGGGACCAACTGTCCTCAGGCCTAGCCAGAGTCCCTACCCTCACAGGTCTCATAGGGAGATGCTAGGCCTCTGGTCTACCATCTACCCTGCCCCAAAGGGGCTCGTGGGGATGGCAGTCTTATGAGCTGCAGGTGATAGCAAGCTCAGGCCTTTTTTTATTACGTTTTGTTATAAGCGATATTTTCTAGTGTACCCGTGTAACCTCTTTGTATCTGTTAATATTAGTTTGTGTTATTTTGCTATTGTACGTCTTGAGGGACTGAGATTCATAATGTATTTATATTTTCTTTTTTTATATTTTTATTTAAAACATAGAACAAATACAAGGATGTATAAGAGTATAATAAAATTAAAAACTATACTGGATATTTACAATAACCTCTATTACACAATCCCAGTACAGAAAATAAACACTATAGATAATGGCCATATTACAACCATATACACCAACCCACAACATATCCTACAAACCCCTCCTTTTACAATAATTACTCTTGCCAGCGCTGTGGAAAATTAAATTTACCTGGATGTAACTCATAAGGTACATACCAGTAAATGGTAACAAAGATAATTATTATTTATCAAAGTTACATAGACAAGTAGGAATTTTGGGACACCTAGGTCTCAAAAATATCCCCCTTTGATACCTACAACTGTCATATCCGCAAGTTGCTCTAGACCTATATTAATTGCAAATGAAATATACATCACCAGGAATTCTGGTAAAATTTAATATAAACATGTGGACTGTATATTAAAATTAATAAATTATTACATATACACATTTAGGTAACAGAAGGAGAATTTATAATCATATACTCACCAATTTGTCTGGAGATTACTGTGTATCATGTACAGAACCCCCCTGTCTAAATTTATGAAGAAATTACTGGCCAGAATTCTAAACATAAACATAGACAGCTTATCTGAGGTTCCTGGAGATGTCCTGTCCATCTGGTTAATGCTCTCGTTATGCAGGACTGCACATCCAACAATTTTGGCTCCTATTTGAGAGGTTTTAAGCCCAATATAACCCGTAGAGTGACGAAAATTATGCGCATTACATTAGCGTGCCTGTACCACATTCAAAAACAATGGCGTCTCCCCCCTGCTCCCCAGTGCAGGTGCAGAGCTTTCCTCTCGATTCTCTTCTTTAAAAAACACACTTTAGAGCAAAGTAATGTATTAATCAAGTATATTTACATTATAAACTTATACAACATAATTTTTTGGGAAATTATTTTCCACAAGTGCAGACACACAGCTGACACTTCTTCTCCCCTTAAAATATTTACATTCACATTTCTGAGAAACATACCATTAATTATCCTAAAATGTAGAATCATACACTGACCTCCTCAAAAACTTAATGAGTATTTACCAAAAGTTGGTGGTGCATGAACAACAAAACACAAAAACATAAAATTATAGACTAAAACAGATATGAACATTACATGCCTATGCACCCATACACCTTCATAAGTAGAAGAATATACACCGACAATATATAATATAAATATTAATGTAACCATGAAATTCAAGCTTTTATAACAACATTGCATAATGTGAAGTTCACGCTTAAAATGCAAGAAAATACACCACATGCTACATTATCGGTAAAATACTAGGATATGTAAATATTTTAAAAGAATCCAAGACTAGGACATGAATAAGAGTATCCAAATGTTTCATCGTGATTTTACTAAGATAACACCATACCAAATTCCTTACAACATCTAACAAGCCACATACAAACATACCAAAACTTAACACACATTCCTCGAGACTATACTTTTGCTGTGCCTTCTGGCACGTGCCTAACTAGTATTACATACAAATAAATATACAATGAATATTAATTTAGGTTACCAATCCTTATTCACACATGATTACATAATAGGTAATTACTTCAAAAGTGATGCAGGAACACGTTACAAAAATTGCAAATAAGCTCTAATGTTTCAAGGAACATAGTGAAAGGAATACCCTCTCGAGAAAAGTTAAAATTCACTTGCAAGACCAATACAAGCGGGACATAATTCGCTACCAAAGAAAATATTCATGTAAGGATACCTCATTATCAGACCAAATTACATCCAGTTCCACACGTGTACCTCCGGTTGCACCATGCACCCATCACTTCACACCCGAGGAGGTCAGCCCGTTGAATACCCCTGACTCCCCCCCTTTTACCAACATACTCACCCGTTATAACACCAATAAATTCCCTATTGTTAATCCTCTATAACCTTCAGCAAAAACCTCATCATACATTTTCCCATATATGTCTCTATTGCGACACAAAGTTCGATAAAATGTCGCTGCCAAAATCCTTCTCAGCACTTCCCCATCCTCCTTTCCCCTCATACCCCACAAAACATGTTTGTAGTCCATGATTATATATGCTAAACCCCTTACCACACCCTCATCCACCCCACTCATATCAAGACTCAACGCTCGCAATACCAACACACCATGACCCCCCACCCTTGCCACTACCTTACTCATCCATACCCTGATGCACTCCAAACCTTCATAAAAATAGACAACATGATACACAGGCTCTTCCCACTGCATCTACCACACCCCCCCACCCTTGATGGCCCTCCTATCTCGGAGCGTAGCTCCCGTTGGCAAATATACCATGTAGGAAACGATACATAGCCTCTCGGGCCCTAGGTCATATCCTTAACATACTAAATCTTTGCCATATTACATCCCATGCATACATGGGGTAGATCCCTTCAACCGGCACCACTACATGTCCCTCTAACAATTTACACAAAGTTCCCACCTTTACTTTTCCCAGTTCCCTGGCTAACACTAAGGCATGTAACACTTTTTCACATTCCTTCATTTCTGCTCCCCCATACCATTTCCATAGGTGATCATGTACCCTATCTAGCTGCCCCCCCCTCCAATCACCTGCATGCATCACTTCTCTCTTAATGAATACACATTTCACGTGATTTCTCAAGTCCAACAAACCCAACCCTTCCTTGCATACCGGCAATGTCACTGCCTCCCTCCACAACCAGTTGCACCCTGAACCCCACAAGAATTTGAACACCATTCTGAGAATACTCATGATCACCACTCTTGTTAACGGCAACACTGCTGAAACAAACCAGAGTTTACTATATATTAATACATTGATGACAATTGCTTGTTGCCTAAGGGTTAAATGGTAAGGTCGAAGCATTCCAAAACATCGCTGCACCTGTTCCACAATCCTATGCAAATTGTTGACCCTTGCAGCAGTCAGGTTAGCCTCATATATGACTCCACAGATTTTCAAACTCCCAGTCTGATGCCACATGACATCACATCCCCATTCTAATCTCCCTGCCCATTCTCCCAGCCCCATTATCATTGACTTCTCCAGATTTACCTTCATCCCAGTTGCTCTCCCAAACATGTGTACAACTTCCCCCAAAACTCTTAACCATGTCTCCTTACACACCAGAATAATTGTATCATGAACTTAGCCCACCAAGCCAGGCCAAGGCTTCTGCACACCATCCCTCCCCTAGTCCTTAGATGATCCTCCACCATCCTATAAAAATGATCCTGAGCACATGCAAAAAAAAGTTGTGATACTGGACAACCCTGCTGAAGACCCCATTCCATGTTGACTCCCTCCCCCACACACCCATTAATTTGCACCCTTACCTTCACTCTTGAGTGCAACATATCCACCCACCCCACTATTTCTTTGCCAAACCCCTGTCTGAGGAGAATATCCTGCAGAGCCCCTCTTTCCACCCTGTCATAAGCCCCTTGCCAATCCAATGCCAACAACGCCCCTCTTCCCCTTCCAAGTCCTCCTGGAAACCCTTAATGATCCTGTGGCCCTCGACCATTGACCTACCTGGCAACCCAAACTGAGACTTCAAACACCATCCTCCCCACAACACATTTAAACCTATTCCCAAGAATTTTCGCGAACAGTTTATAATCAGCATAAAGCAACGAAATGGCTCGGTAATCCCAAAGGGTAATCTGCTCTTTACCCTTTGGGACCAACACCACCACCGCCGTTGCCTGCGATTCTCCAATCTTACCTCCATCTTTCCAAGTACCACGCCATCCACCTCACTACTTTTTCCATGCTCCTCAAACCATCTATCTGCATACGCACTCATCCCCGTTGTTTCCCGTAATACCTGACCCTCTCTAAAACCCCCCACCAAAGAAATGACTTGCAATCTCGGTATTGTAGTTGTTTGCTGTCATACCTTCTGTCCTCACAGCACACAAGCCGATGGCTTGTCGCCCCAGAGTACTTTGCCCAACCCCGCTTGTACCCGTACCACTGCAGAATGCTCTTCTTGCAAATCGCTTATCCTGTCCTTCAACATTTGTATTTCCTCCTTGGGGTAAACCCCAAGATCCCCCCCCCGCATAACAATCCCATAATCTAGATTCTAAATAATTTGATAATCCATACCGCAATTGATTAATGTGTTTGCCCTCCCTCACATAAAATTGACGTATTCTTACCTTAGCCACACTATCCCACCATCCTACCACATCCTCCTCAGTCCTTCCCTCCACACAGAGCTGTTCCCAAAATAATGCAAAACCTTCCACTCCCTCCCCATCCCCCAAAAACCATAGTATTCAGTTTCCAATAGCTTCCCTGCCTACGAGCCAAAGCTTCCCACCCCACCTCCACTATTACCGCCCTATGATTGGAAGACACCATCTCAATAGTTTTAAAAGGCTCTACCAAAACCCTCTGAGATAAACATATCCTGTCCAAACGAGCCGTGTATCCCCGCCTTATTAAAGTATGTTCCACCTCCCACAGACCTCCCCCAAAAGCATCAAGGAAATGAGTAAGCTACTCAAGTCCCAATATGACTCAGTTTTTAGCGAGCCACTAACCAGACTGAGAGTCGAAGATCAAAATGAATTTTTTATGAGAGAGCCACA
Source organism: Cherax quadricarinatus (assembly GCF_026875155.1). Taxonomy (NCBI): domain Eukaryota; kingdom Metazoa; phylum Arthropoda; class Malacostraca; order Decapoda; family Parastacidae; genus Cherax; species Cherax quadricarinatus. The sequence continues at coordinate 92,769 of NW_026506349.1, forward strand.
GAATTTCGTTAACACAAGCCTATCCGATGTTATCCTGATGCCAAATGACTTCGAACAGGCGATAAATGGCATGCCCATGCACTCTGCCCCAGGGCCAGACTCATGGAACTCCGTGTTCATCAAGAACTGCAAGAAGCCCCTATCACGAGCTTTTACCATCCTATGGAGAGGGAGCATGAACACAGGGGTTGTCCCACAGCTACTGAAAACAACAGACATAGCCCCACTCCACAAAGGGGGTAATAAAGCAATAGCAAAGAACTACAGACCGATAGCACTAACATCCCATATCATAAAAATCTTTGAAAAGGTCCTAAGAAGCAAGATTGCCACCCATCTAGAAACCCATCAATTACACAACCCAGGGCAACATGGGTTTAGAGCAGGTCGCTCCTGTCTGTCTCAGCTATTGGATCACTACGACAAGGTCCTAGATGCACTAGAAACAAAAAGAATCAGATGTAATATATACAGACTTTGCAAAAGTCTTCGACAAGTGTGACCATGGCGTAATAGCGCACAAAATGTGTGCAAAAAGGAATAACAGAAAAGTTGGTAGATGGATCTATAATTTCCTCACAAACAGAACACAAAGAGTAGTAGTCAACAAGTAAAGTCCGAGGCGGCTACAGTGAAAAGCTCTGTTCCAAAAGGGCACAGTATTACTCACATCTTGTTTCTCATCCTCATTTCTGACATAGACAAGGATGTCAGCCACAGCACCGTGTCTTCCTTTGCAGATGACACCCCAATCTGCATGACAGTGTCATCCATTGCAGACACTGCGAGGGTCCAGGTGGACATCAACCAAATCTTTCAAAGGGCTGCAGAAAACAATATGAAGTTCAACGATGAAAATTTCAATTACTCCAATGTATAAACACGAGGAAATTAAAACTTCATCAGAGTACAAAACAAATTCCAGCCACAAAATAGAAGTGAAAAACCCAAAGTCAAAGACCTGGGAGTGATCATGTCGGGGGATTTCACCTTCAAGGACCAATAACATTGTAATCAATCTCATCTGCTAGAAAAATGAAGGATGGATGATGAGAACCTTCAAAAATAGGGATGCCAAACCCATGATCTCACTCTTCAGGTCGCTTTTCCATCTAGACTGGAATATTGCTGCACACTAACAGCACCTTTCAAGGCAGGTGAAATTGCTGACCTAGAAAATGTACAGAGAACCTTCACGGTGTGCTTAACGGAGATAAAACACCTCAATTACTGGGAGCATTTGAAGTTCCTGAACCTGTATTCCCTGGAACACAGGCAGGAGAGATACATGATTATATACATCTGGAAAATCCTAGAGGGACTAGTACCGAACTTGCACATGAAAATCACTCACAACGAAAGCAAAAGACTTGACAGACGATGCAACATCCCCCCAATGAAAAGCAGGGGTGTCACTAGCACGTTAAGAGACAATACAATAAGTGTCAGGGGCCCGAGACTGTTCAACTGCCTCCCAGTATACATAAGGGGGATTACCAATAGACCCCTGGCAGTCTTCAAGCTGGCACTGGACAAGCACCTGAAGTCGGTACCTGACCAGCTGGGCTGTGGCTCATACGTTGGATTGCATGCAGCCAGCAGTAACAGCCTGGTTGATCAGGCTCTGATCCACCAGGAGGCCTGGTCACAGACCGGGCCGCGGGGGCGTTGACCCCCAGAACTCTCTCCAGGTATACTCTAGTGTGCGTGACGTTATGTTTCGTTTTTTACACGGTATTTTGCCGTCAGGGGCCATAATAAGAACCAGGAGAGTAGTAGAGGGAGGGAGGTGTGGTTTTTGAGGAGGGGACGACACGGCGTTCCATGTAGTTTATTTTTGTGAAGGGTTAGAAGACGTCAAAGGTTGGTTAGGTAGGTTGGTGCAGAGGGTGGGAGGGAGCGGGGTGGCTGTTCTGCGTCTTGACATGGGTGGTTTAGAAAAGGAAGTCATAAGAGCGTCTTTACATCATGTGGAAAATTGCATTTATCTGAATGTAACTCATTATGTACATAACAGTAAATGATAACAAAGATTATTATTATTTATCAGAGTTACATAGACAAATAGGAATTTGGGACACCTAGGTCAAAAAAAATGTCCCCCTTCGATACCTACCACTGTCATATCCACAAGTTGCTCTAGACCTATTAATTATAAATAAAGGATACATCACCAGGAATGCTGGTAAATATATAAATTTCTGGACTGTATTAAAATTAATAAAAGATTATATATATATACACATTTATATAACAGAAGGAGAATATATCTTAATCATAACACTCACCAATTTGACTGGAGATTAATGTGACATGTACAGACCCCCCTTTTTGCCTACATTTATGAAAAATTTACTGGCCAAATTTAAACATAAATTAGACAGCTTATCTGAGGTTCCTGGAGTTGTCCTGTTGGGGTCGCCTGATACTCTAGTTATCAGGAATGCACATCCAGCAATTTCATCTCCTATTTGAGAGGTATCAGCCCAATTTTAATCTCTAGAGCACGAAAAAATCTTCCATTACACTAACGGTCTGTTCAATTCAAAATAAAAAATGGCGACTGTCCTGTGCAGGCGCAGCTTCCGTTTTGTATAAACATATTATTAAATACAGTATGGCCATCAATTTACATATAACTCTGTATTTCTGGAAAATATATACAGAAAATTTTCCACAACTGCGGCAAGTGGAGTTCATTGCTAAACACTCAAATTGCTCATTTGGCAATGGTGGAGGACCCTGGTACATATAGGATCTGGCATCCACAGGGCGACATATTACACAAGATTTAATCACCCTTTTTACACTTTGCCGTCCTTGTGGAATCCAGAAAGTTTCCCTAATACAATTTAAGTTTCCCTAATACAATTTAAAAAGGGATCTTGTACCCCACCATGCATTACATTTTTATGGGGATTTAGAACAATTAAATTTGTTTGATGATGATTTTGGGGAGTAAGATAGGGTTTTAGCATAATCACCCAATTCAGCATTTTGTAACCTAACCTCTGCACCTAATTACATTGTTCTCTAAATACAGCCCCAATTTTTTCTATTATGGAACCTTTCACAATTTTCCTTTCCATCATCAATTTAATCTCTTTCCATAGAAAATTCCTCCCTGTACCCTCTTTATCCAATATTCAAGAGGATGTGAAAACCCTTAAATGAAATATTCATCTTGTTTAGAAATTTAAACACCAACTTAGTTACATTGATTAGTTTGGGTAAAGAAGAATACCTATTTATATCAATGGCTAAGGAAGGACAAACTATTGGAGCCGTGGTCACAGTAATTTCGACAGGAGTAATATACGCCTTTTGTACAGACCAATTAGCTTTATTTACCGACCAGCTCGGTTCTTTAAACCATGATATAGCATTTACAAATTTAGCATAAGGTAAACATCGTGATAAGAAATCAGCAGAATTCTCCTCACCAGGTATATGATTAAATGTTAACATATGCTGACCCAAACTATTATACTTCTCTTGCATCTGATTAATTTCAGCGACTCTGTTTTGTATGTACACAATTTTACTGTTTCCATTACAAATCCATTGTAAGGATACCTCATTATCAGACCAAATTACAGTGTCACTAATATTTATCTCCTGCAACTTATTTCTTATATAATTAGCTAATTTGACACCTACATAAATGGCTGTTAATTCCAACTGAGGTTTACCTGGAGTTTACCTGGAGAGAGTTCCCGGGGTCAACGCCCCCGCGGCCCGGTCTGAGACCAGGCCTCCTGGTGGATCAGAGCCTGATCAACCAGGCTGTTGCTGCTGGCTGCACGCAAACCAACATACGAGCCACAGCCCGGCTGATCCGGAACTGACTTTAGGTGCTTGTCCAGTGCCAGCTTGAAGACTGCCAGGGGTCTGTTGGTAATCCCCCTTATGTGTGCTGGGAGGCAGTTGAACAGTCTCGGGCCCCTGACATTTATTGTATGGTCTCTTAACGTGCTAGTGACCCCCCCTGCTTTTCATTGGGGGATGGTGCATCGTCTGCCAAGTCTTTTGCTTTCGTAGTGGGTGATTTTCGTGTGCAAGTTCGGTACTAGTCCCTCTAGGATTTTCCAGGTGTATATAATCATGTATCTCTCCCTCCTGCGTTTCCCAGGGAATACAGGTTTAGGAACCTCAAGCGCTCCCAATAATTGAGGTGTTTTATCTCCGTTATGCGTGCCGTGAAAGTTCTCTGTACATTTTCTAGGTCGGCAATTTCACCTGCCTTGAAAGGTGCTGTTAGTGTGCAGCAATATTCCAGCCTAGATAGAACAAGTGACCTGAAGAGTGTCATCATGGGCTTGGCCTCCCTAGTTTTGAAGGTTCTCATTATCCATCCTGTCATTTTTCTAGCAGATGCGATTGATACAATGTTATGGTCCTTGAAGGTGAGATCCTCCGACATGATCACTCCCAGGTCTTTGACGTTGGTGTTTCGCTCTATTTTGTGGCCAGAATTTGTTTTGTACTCTGATGAAGATTTAATTTCCTCATTTTACCATATCTGAGTAATTGAAATTTTCTCATCGTTGAACTTCATATTGTTTTCTGCAGCCCACTGAAAGATTTGGTTGATGTCTGCCTGGAGCTTTGCAGTGTCTGCAATGGAAGACACTGTCATGCAGATTCGGGGGTCATCTGCAAAGGAAGACACGGTGCTGTGGCTGACATCCTTGTCTATGTCGGATATAAGGATGAGGAACAAGATGGGAGCGAGTACTGTGCCTTGTGGAACAGAGCTTTTCACCGTAGCTGCCTCGGACTTTACTCTGTTGACGACTACTCTCTGTGTTCTGTTAGTGAGGAAATTAAGATCCACGACCGACTTTTCCTGTTATTCCTTTAGCACGCATTTTGTGCGCTATTACGCCATGGTCACACTTGTCGAAGGCTTTTGCAAAGTCTGTATATATTACATCTGCATTCTTTTTGTCTTCTAGTGCATTTAGGACCTTGTCGTAGTGGTCCAATAGTTGAGACAGACAGGAGCGACCTGTTCTAAACCCATGTTTCCCTGGGTTGTGTAACTGATGGGTTTCTAGATGCGTGGTGATCTTGCTTCTTAGGACCCTTTCAAAGATTTTTATGATATGGGATGTTAGTGCTATTGGTCTGTAGTTTTTGCTGTTGCTTTACTGCCCCCTTTGTGGAGTGGGGCTATGTCTGTTGTTTTTAGTAACTGTGGGACGACCCCCGTGTCCATGCTCCCTCTCCATAGGATGGAAAAGGCTCGTGATAGGGGCTTCTTGCAGTTCTTGATGAACACAGAGTTCCATGAGTCTGGCCCTGGGGCAGAGTGCATGGGCATGTCATTTATCGCCTGTTCGAAGTCATTTGGCGTCAGGATAACATCGGATAGGCTTGTGTTAATCAAATTTTTGTGGCTCTCTCATAAAAAATTCATTTTGATCTTCGACTCTCAGTCTGGTTAGCGGCTTGCTAAAAACTGAGTCATATTGGGACTTGAGTAGCTCACTCATTTCCTTGTTGTCATCTGTGTAGGACCCATCTTGTTTAAGTAGGGGCCCAATACTGACGTTGTTCTCGATTTTGATTTGGCATAGGAGAAGAAATACTTTGGGTTTCTTTCGATTTCATTTATGGCTTTTAGTTCTTCCCGCGATTCCTGACTCCTAAAGGATTCTTTTAGCTTAAGTTCTATGCTTGCTATTTCTCTGACCAGTGTCTCCCTACGCATTTCAGATATATTGACCTCTTTTAGCCGCTCTGTTATTCTTTTCCGTCGCCTGTAAAGGGAGCGCCTGTCTCTTTCTGTTTTACATCTACTCCTCCTTTTTCTTAGAGGAATAAGCCTTGTGCATACATCGAGTGCTACCGAGTTAATCTGTTTCTAGGCATAAGTTGGGGTCTGTTGTTGCTTAGTATATCTTCCCAGCTTATATCGGTTAGGACTTGGTTTACTTGGTCCCACTTTATGTTTTTGTTATTGAAGTTGAATTTGGTGAATGCTCCCTCGTGACTAATCTCCTTATGTCGGTCTGGGGCTCCGCGCATACATGACTGAACCTCAATTATGTTGTGATCTGAGTATATTGTTTTTGATATGGTGATATTTCTTATCAGATCATCATTGTTAGTGAAGATGAGGTCTAGTGTATTCTCCAGTCTAGTAGGCTCTATTATTTGCTGGTTTAAATTGAATTTTGTGCAGAGATTTAAAAGCTCGCGTGAGTGTGAGTTTTCATCAAGCTGCCTCCTGGTGTTATTACTGCAACAATATTATTTGCTATATTCCTCCATTTTAAGGTGCCTTAAGTTGAAATCCCCCAGGAGCAAGATGTTGGGTGCAGGAGCTGGAAGGTTTTCCAGACAGTGGTCAATTTTTAACAGCTGTTTCCTGGAATTGCTGGGATGTTGCATTCGGAGGCTTGTAGACTATCACAATGACTAGGTTTTGGTTCTCGACCTTTACTGCTAAAACTTCCACTACATCATTTGAGGCATTAAGCAGTTCTGTGCAAACAAGTGACTCTGCAATGTACAGGCCAACCCCCCCTTTTGCCTGTTCACTCTGTCACATCTGTATAGGTTGTAACCTGGGATCCATATTTCGTTGTCCAAGTGATCCTTTATGTGGGTCTCAGTGAAAGCCGCGAACATTGCCTTTGCCTCTGCAAGCAGTCCACGGATGAAAGGTATTTTGTTGTTTGTTGCTGGCTTTAGACCCTGTATATTTGCAAAGAAGAATGTTATCGGACTGGTGGTATTGTTGGTACTGGGGGGGGATTTTTTTTCCGGCATTAGTATCTGTATCTGTTGGTTTGGAGTGGAGGCCATCGACTGTGGTTCCACTCCAGGAATGACTGGATTTGGTGTACGATTTCTGCCATTTCCTGCCAGTTTTTTTTCCTTCCTGGCACTAAAAAACCTCTCCCTCTTGAGTGGCTGTGGCTACCCAGGTTTTTCCCATGGCCTGGATGTTTTGTATCTTTTTGTCCCCTTTAGATGGTATGCCTGGCAATTTAAATTATAGCACAGTCTTTCCTGTACTGAAGAGGTACACAGTTCAGGGTGAAAAAGCTTACAGGAAGGGAGTTTGCATTTTCCTGTTGTCATATGGGCATGGCATTTCCTAGGGTGGTCATAGTTGCACGTCCCATCTGTTTTTCCAGATTTCCCATGCCAGCAGATACCGAGTGCATAGTATGTGCACAGGCTTGGTTTCCGTTTGCCTTGGGTTTCTGTGACTGTATTCCCTGTTGGTGCATGTTTCCCTGTCTTACTTCTATCCTCCCTAGCACCAACAATGGAGCTCCCACCATTTGTTTTTGGTAATATATCCTCACTATTGCTAGTGGAGTCCTCTTGTTTGCTATTTCCTGCGGTATTTCTAGTTTGCAATATTAGTTTTATCTTATCTTTGACTACACTTGTTTCCCTACTATGGCTCCTGTCCCCTATGAGGTCATTCATATGTATTCCTTCCTGCGTATAATTCCCGTATGTGATTTAATTGGAGACACTTTAGCCTTAGACATAACAAAAGAAATAACACTATTACATTGAAGGTAAGCAACGCTCCATAAACCTATTTGG
>NW_026506350.1:0-15061 GCF_026875155.1 Cherax quadricarinatus
TAAACAAAACCCAAACTACCTTCAAGGGGTGGATGTTACATCGTCTTCAACCCCACTTTTCCTCCCTACTTTCTGTATTCGACTGAAAACCCTATGTGTGGGCGAAACTTTTGGGAAAAAAAGTTGCCTAACTGTTGCCTTTTGTGTTTTACTCCCAAACCTGCGGTTTTTATCCATTTGATGTTCTTTTTGTCAGAAAATGCAACACATGGCCTCTTGGTACAAAAAACACCTTTGGAAAACCCCTTTCAAGTGAGAATGTTGGTCGAGGGGGACCGCCCATCAGGGGCTACATTCTCATTATACTATACTACTACTACTACTACTACTATACTACTATTTTACTATGCACCTCCCCTTCACAGTATTTAAGTCTCCGCACTGTCGCATTTTCAGATTTTCCCTGACTAGGGAAATGAACTTCCGGGTGAGGGACTGAAAAACCTCAAATTCAGATTTAAGGGGGAGGACTAAAATTACATGTCTTCACTCTCTCTTTTCCTCCCTTTTTTCTGTATTGACTGAAGAACCCTACGTGTAGGCAAAAAGTTTCGGAATAAAGTGCCAAAAACGTTCCCTTTGTGTTTTACCTCCCAACCGTCGGTATTTTATACATTTTGATGTTCTCTTGTCAGACATGCAACCTGGCCTTTGGTAAGAAAACCCCTTGGAAAACCCTTTCAAGGGGAAAAATGTTGGATTGAGGGGACCTGACCTATCAGGGTACTTTCCAAAACCTACTACACTATACTATACTACTATACTATACTATGCCCCTTTCCCCTTCCGACAGTTTTTAAGTCTCCCCCTGTCGTTTGATTTCAGATAGTTTCTGACTATGGAACAATTTCCCCCAGGTGAGGGACTGACAACCTCAAATTCTACACTTCAAGGGTGAGGGGATGATTAATGCTTCACATCTCTACTGTTCCTCCCTATTTTCTGTATTCGCTAAAGAACCCTACTGTGTAGGCGAACGTTTCGGAATAAAGTTGCCTAACTGTTGCCTTTGTGTCTTACCTACCCACCCATCCTGGGAACTGGTGTTACTTGATGCCAGCAGGTCCCTCTCTTGCCTCACCTCCTTAGTTCCATTACTACTACTACGACTACTACTACTACCACCTCTACCCACGCATCACCTCACCTGACTCCCGCCACTATATATGTGTGTGTTTTCTTAGTTTTCTCTGTATTAGGACTGAAGAAGCCACTCGTGGCGAAACGTTTCCTTTAATAAATGTCCTGAACTGTACATAAGTGTCTTTTTCCACATCTTCAACACACCCAGAGAAGACACTGCCGAGAAGAGATACATAGTCCTTCCCACCAACTCCATTGCCAAACATGTTTCCAACATCTTTGCCAAAACATCATTCCAAGTGTCTACCTCCACAACCACGACCATCAAGGACATGTTTGAAGATTGAGACACTTATGCAGCAATAATGGGAATCTTTGATTCTGGAACGTTTCGCCACACAGTGGCTTCCATCATCAGTCCAATACAAAGAGAAGCTTAAGGAAAGGAGGAGTAGAGGTAAACAGATCCCCTCAGCCTGGAGTCGATGTGTTCAGTCCATCATCTTGTAGAATGTACAGCATAGGGCGTGACTGGCTTAATATACCTGTATGTAGTGACTGAAGACAGACGAGGCGGATCATAGTGGTATTCATCTCACACTAATCGAAGTAGTTCCTTTGTCCAAAGGTTGAACAAGCGGTTGAAGAATCCCTTGTAAGAAGATCCCATGATGCTGCAGTGCAGACAGTTGGAATGAATGGTTTGAAAATCTCCGACAAGTTGAAGATTGAGACACTTATGCCAGCATAAAGGGAAATCTTATTCAGGAAACGTTTTCGCCACACAGTGGGCTTCATCAGTCCAATACAAAGAGGAAGGGCGTAAGGAAAGGAGGAGTATGAGGTAAATCAGTCCTCAGCCTGGAGTCGATGTGTTTCAGACCATCAATCTTGTAGGATGTACACATAGGTCTGACTCTGCAGCACATGGGATCTTCTTACAGAAGAATTCTTCAACGCTAGTCAACCTTTGGACAAATGACCTACTTCGATAGTGGATGATACCACTATGATCCCTCCTCCGTTGCTTCAAGTCAGCCTCACTACAGTATATAAGCCCCCGTCTACGGCCCTATGCTGTACTTCTACAAGGAATGATGACTGAACACATCGACTCCAGGCTGAGGGACTGATTACCTCATACTCCTCCTTTCCTTACGCCTTCCTCTTTGTATTGGACTGATGAAGCCTCTGTGTGGCGAAACGATTTCCTGTAGTAAAGATTCCCATACGCTGCATAATTGTCTCAATCTTCAACTTGTCGGTTTTTTCAAACATTCATCACAACTGTCTGACCACTGCAGCATCATGGGATCATCTTACAAAGAATTCTCTTCAAACGCTTGTTCAACCTTTGGACAAAGACCTACTTCGATTAGTGATGGATACCACACTATGATCCCGCCTGGCCGTCTGCTTCAAGTCACCTCACTACAGTATATAAGCCACGTCTATCGGCCCTATGCTGTAACATTCTACAAGATTGATGGACGAACACATCGACTCCAGCTGAGGGACTGAGAACCTCATACTCCTCCTTCCTTACGCCTTCCTCTTTATATTGGACTGATGAAGCCCACTGTGTGGCGAAACGTTTTCCGTGAATAAAGATTCCATATGCTTGCATAAGTGTCTCAATCATTCAACTTGCGGTTTTTTTCAAAACCATTCATCACAAACTGACGACACTGCCAGCATCATGGGATCTTCTACAAAGAATTCTTCAACGCTTGTTCAACCTTTGACAAAGACCTACTTCGATTAAGTGGATGATTACCACTATGATCCATCTCCCCTCCTCTGCTTCAATTCACCTCACTAACAGTATTAAGCCACGTCCACGGCCCCTAATGCGTACAGTACTACAAGCTTGAGGACTGGAACACATCGACTCCATGCTGAGGGAACTGATTAACCTCATACTCCTCCTTTCCTTACGCCTTCCTTCTTTGTATTGACTGATTAAGGCCACTGTGTGGCAAACGTTCCCTGAATAAAGATTCCATATGCTTCATAAGTGTCTTCAATCTTCAACTTGTCGTTTTTCAAACATATCATCACAACGTCTGACACTGCAAGCATCATGGATCTTCTTATACAAGATTCTCAACGCTTGTTCAACCTTTGGACAAAGACCTACTTCGATTAGTGATGATACCACTATGATCCCGCCTTCCGTCGCTTCAAGTCACCTCACTACAGTATATAAAGCCACGTCTACGGCCCTATGCTGTACATTCTACAAGATTGATGGACTGAACACATCGACTCCAGCTGAGGACTGATTACCTCATACTCCTCCTTTCCTTAACGCCTTCCTCTTTGTATTGGACTGATGAAGCCACTGTGTGGCGAAACGTTTCCTGAATAAAGATTCCATATGCTGCATAAGTGTCTCAATCTCAACTTGTCGGTTTTTCAAAACCATTCATGCACACAGTCTGACACTGCAGCATCATGGGATCTTCTTTACAAAGAATTCTCAACGCTTGTTCAACTTTGGACAAAGACCTAACTTCGATTCGTGGATGATACCACTAGGATTCCAGTCCCGCCTCCGTCGCTTCAATGTCACCCTCACCACAGTATATAAGCCCACGCTACGGCCCTATGCAGTACATTCACAAATTGATGGACTGAACACAATCGACTCCAGCTTGAGGACTGATTACCTCATACACCTCCTTTCCTTACGCCTTCCTCTTTGTATTGGACTGATGAAGCCACTGTGTGGGCGAAACGTTATTCCAGAATAAAGATTCCCATATCGCATAAGTGTCCTCCAATCTTCAACTTGGTCGGTTTTTCAACCATTCCATCACAACTGTCTGACTCTGCGCATCAAGGGATCTTCTTACAAAGAATTCTTCAACGCTTGTTCAACCTTTGCGACAAAGACCTACTTCGATTAGTGGATGATACCCCATGAACCCGCCTCCGTTCGTGCTTCAAGTCGACCTCGACTACAGTATCAAGCCACGTTCTACGGCCCTATGCTGTACATTCTAACAAGATTGATGGACTTGAACACATCACTCCAGGCTGAGGACTGATTACCTCATACTCCTCCTTTCCTTACGGCCTTCGCTCATTGTATGGACTGATGAAGCCACTGTGTGGCTAAAACGTTTCCTGAATAAAATTCCCATATCTGCATAAGTGTCTCAATCTTAACTTGTCGATTTTCAAACCATTCATACCACTGTCGACACTGCAGCAAATGGATCTTCTACAACAAGAATTCGTCAACGCTTGTCAACTCTTGGGACAAAGACCTACTTTCGATTATGTGGATGATTCCACTATGATCCGCCTCCGTCTGCTTCAAGTCACCTCACTTAACAGTATATAAGCCACGTCTACGGCCCTATGCGGTACATTCTACAAGATTGATGGACTGAACACATGTCTCCAGCTGAGGGACTGATTACCTCATACTCCTCCTTTCCTTACGCCTTCCTCTTTGTAATTGGACTATGAAGCCACTGTGTGGCGAAACTTTTCCTGAATAAAGATTCCCATATGCTGCAAAAGTCCCAATCTTCAACTTGTCCCGGTTTTTCAAACCATTCATCACAACTGTCTGACACTGCAGCATCATGGGATCCCTTACAAAGAATTCTTCAACGCTGTTCAACCTTTGGACAAAGACCTACTTCGATTAGTGGATGATTACCACTATGATCGCCCGCCTGGCCGTCTGCTTCAATTCACCTCACACAGTATATAAGCCACGGCTACGGCCCTAAGCTGTACATTCTACAAGATTGATGGACTGAACACATCGACTCAAGGCTGAGGGACTGATTACCTCATACGCCTCCTTTCCCTTACGCACTTCCTCTTTGTATTGGACTGATGAAGCCACTGGTGTGGCGAAACGTTTCCTGAAATAAAGATTCCCCATATGCTTGCATAATTGTCTCAATCTTCCAACTTTTGTCGTATTTTTCAAACCATCATCACAACCTGTCTGACACTGCACATCATGGATCTTCTTACAAAGATTCTTCAACGCATGTTCAACCTTTGGACAAAGACCTACTTCAGATTAAGTGGATGATACCACTATGATCCCGCCTCCGTCTGCTTCAAGTCACTCACTACATAATAACACGTCTACGCCCTAGCTGTACATTCTACAGATTGATGGACTGAACACATCGAACTCCAGCTGAGGGACTGATACCTCATACTCCTCTTTCCTTACGCCTTCCTCTTTGTATTGGACTGATGAAGCCACTGTGTGGCGAAACGTTTCCTGAAAAAGATTCCCATAGCAGCATAAGTTCTCACTCGTCAACTGTCGGTTTTCAAACCATTCATCACCAACTGTCTGACACTGCAGCGATCATGGGATCTTCTTACAAAGAATTCTTCAACGCTTTTGTTCAACCTTTGGACAAAGACCTACTTCGATTATTGGATGATAACCACTAGATCCCGCCTCCGTCTCTTCAGAGTCACCTCACTACAGTATATAGCACGATCTACGGCCCATGCTGTACATTCTACAAGCATGATGACCTGAACACATCGACACCAGCTAGGGACTGATACCTCCATACTCCTCCTTTCCTTAACGCCTTCCACCTCTTTGTATTGGACTGATGAAGCCACTGTGTGGCGAAACGTTTTCCCTGAATAAAGATTCCCATATGCTGCATAAGTGGCTCAATCTCAACTTGTCGGTTTTTTCAAACCAACATCACAACTGTCCTGACACTGCAAGCATCATGGGATCTTCTTACAAAGTATTCTTCAACCTTGTTTCAACCTTTGTACAAAGACCTACTTCGATTAGTGGATGATAACCACTATGATCCGCCTCCGTCTGCTTCAAGTCACCTCACTACAGTAATAAGCCACGTCTACGGCCTATGGCTGTACATACTACAAGATTGATGGACTGAACACAGCTACTCACAGCTGAGGACTGATTACCACATACTCCCCTTTCCTTACGCCTTCCTCTTTGTATTGGACTGATGAAGCCACTGTGTGGCGAAACGTTCCTGACTAAAGATTCCCATATGCTGCATAAGTGTCCTCAAATCTTCAACTTGTCGGTTTTCCAACCATTCTCACACTGTCTGACACTGGAGCAGCATACATGGGATCTTCTTACAAAGAATTCTTCAACGCTTTGTTCAACCTTTGGACAAAGACCCTACTCGATAGTGGATGATACCACTATGATCCCGCCTCCGTCTGCTTCAGTCACCTCAGTACAACAGAATAAAAGCCACGTCCTACGGAACTATGCTGTAACAATCTACAAGATGATGACTGAACACATCGACTCGCATGCTGAGGGACTGTTTACCTCATACACCTCCTTCCTTACGCCTTCCTCTTTGTAATGAAACTGATGAAGCCACTGTGTGGCGAAACGTTTCCTGAATAAAGATTCCCAATGCGCATATGTGTCTCCATCTTCAACTTTGTCGTTTTTCAAACCATTCATCACAACTGTCTGACACTGCAGCATCATGGGATCTTCTTACAAAGAATTCTTCAACGCTTGTTCAACCCTTTGGACAAAGACCTACTTCGATTAGTGGGATGGATACCTACTAAGATCCCCCTCCGTCTGCTTCAATTCACCTCCACTACAGGTATACAAGCCACGTCTACGCCCTAGGCTGTACATTCTACAAGATTGATGGACTGAACACGAATCGACTCCAGCTGAGGGACTGATGACCTCAATACACCTCCTTTCCTTTCGCGCCTTCCTCTTTGTATTGGACTGATGAAGCCACTGTGTGGGCGAAACGTTTCCCTGAAAAAAGATTCCCATATCTGCATAAGTGTCTCAATCTCAACTTGTCGGTTTTTTTCAAAACCATTTCATCACAACTGTCTGACACTGCAGCATCATGGGATTTCCTTACAAAGAATTCTTCAACGCTTGTTCAAAACCTTTGGACAAAGACCTACTTCGATTAGTGGATGATACCACTATGATCCCGCTCCGTCTGCTTCAATCACCTCACTACAGTATATAACCACGTCACGGCCCTAATGCTGTACATCTACAAGATTGATGGACTGAACACATCGACTCCAGGCTGAGGGACTGATACCTCATACTCCTCCTTTCCCCTTACGCCTTCCTCTTTGTATTGGACTGATGAAGCCACTGTGTGGCGAAACGTTTTCCTGAATAAAGATTACCAATGCTGCATAAGTGTCTCAATCGCCAACTTGTCGGTTTTTCAAACCATTCATCCACCTGTCCCTGACACTGCAGAGCATCATGGATCTTCTTACAAAGAATTCTTCAACGCTTTGTTCAACCTTGGAGAGGGGTAATTGGGGGGGGGGGGGGGGGGGGGGGGGGGGGGGGGGGGGGGACAAAGACCCTACTTCGATTTAGTGGATGATACACATATGAACCCGCCTCCGTCCTGCTTCAAGTCACCTCACTACAGTATTAAAAGCCACGTCTACGGCCCTAGCTGTACATTCAATAGATTGATGGACTGAACACATCGACTCCAGGCTGAGGACTGATTACCTCATACCCTCCTTTCCTTACGCCTTCCTCTTTGTATTGGACTGTGACGCCACGTGTGGCGAAAACGTTTTTCCTGAATAAAGATTCCATATGCGCATAAGTGTCTCAATCTTCAACTGTCGGTTTTTCAAACTATTTCATCCACACTGTCCTGACACTGCAGCATCATGGGATCTTCTTACAAAGATACTTCAATCGCTTGTTTCAAACCTTTGGACAAAGACCTACTTCGATTAGTGGATGATACCACTATGACCCGACCTCCGTCTGCTTCCAGTCACCTCACTACCGTATATAAGCCACGTCTACGGCCCTATGCTGTACATTCTACAAGATTGATGGACTGAACACATCGACCTCCAGGCGAGGGACAGATTACCTCATCCTCCTCCTTTCCTTACGGCCTTCCCCTCTTTGTATTGGACTGATGAAGCCACGTGTGGCGAAACGTTTCCTGAATAAAGATTCCAAGGCTGCATAATGTCTCAATCTTCAACTTGTCGGTTTTTCAAACCATTCATCACAACTGTCTGACACTGCACATCATGGGATCTTCTTACAAAGAATTCGTTATCTTCAACGCTTGTTCAACCTTTGGACAAAGACCTAGCTTCGATTAGTGGATGATACCACTATGATCCCGCCTCCGTCTGCTTCAAGTCACCTCACTACAGTATATAAGCCACGTCTACGCCCTATGCTGTTCATTCTACAAGATTGAAGGGACTGAACACATTCGACCCAAGGCTGAGGTGACTGATTACCTCATACATCCTCCTTATCCTTACGCCTTCCTCTTTGTGTATTGACTGATGATGCCACTGTGTGGCGAAACGTTTCCTGAATAAAGATTCCCCATATGCTGCTTAAGGTCTCCAATCTTCCAACTTGTCGACGTTTTTTCAAACCATTCACCACAACTGTCTGACACTGCAGCATCATGGATCTTCTTACAAAGAATTCTCAACGCTTGTTCAACCTTTGGACAAAGACCTACTTCGCTTAGTGATGATACCACTAATGAATCCCGCCTCCGTCTGCTTCAGTCACCTCACTACAGTAATATAAGCCACGTCCTACGGCCCCTATGCTGTACATTCTCAAGATTTGATGGAACTGAACACATCGACTTCCAGCTGAGGGACCGATTACCTCATACTCCTCCTTTCATTACGCCTTCCTCTTTGTATTGGACTGATGAAGCACTGTGCGTGTGGCGAAACTTTTCCTGAATAAAGATTCCCATATGCTGCATAAGTGTCTCAATCTTCAACTTGTCGGTTTTTCAAACCCATTCATCACAACTGTCTGACACTGCAGCATCATGGATCGTCTTACAAAGAATTCTTCCAAACGCTGTTCACCCTTTGGACAAAGCCTACTTCGATTATGGATATACCACTATGATCCCCTTCCGTCTGCTTCAAGTCACCTCACTACAGTAATATAAGCCACGTCTATACGGCCCTATTGCTGTACATTCTACAAGATTGTATGGACTAACACATCGACTAGGACTCCAGGCTGAGGAACTGATTACCTCATAACACCTCCTTTCCGTACGCTTCCTCTTTGTATTGGACTGATGAAGCCACTGTGTGGCGAAACGTTTCCTGAATAAAGATTCCCATATGCTTGTCATAAGTGTCTCAATCTCAACTTGTCGGTTCTTATTATGCAATACCTCATTCCATCACAACTGTCTGATCACTGCAGCATCATGGATCTTCTTACAAAAGAATTCTCCACGCTTGTTCACCTTTGGACAAAGACCTACTTTCGATTATTGGATGGTACCACTATGATTCCCGCCTGCCGTCTGCTTCAAGTCACCTCACTACAGTATATAAGCCACGTCTACGGCCCTATGCTGTACATTCTACAAGATAGAATGGACCTGAACCCATCGACTCCAGGCTGAGGAACTGATTACCTTCATACTCCTCTCCTCCTTTCCTTACGCCTTCTCTTTGTAATGGACTGATAAGCCACTGGTGGCGAAACGTTTCCTGAATAAAGATTCCCATATGCTGCATAAGTGTCTCAATCTTCAACTTGTCGGTTTTTTCAACCATTCATCACACTGTCTACAACGCAGCATCATGGAATCTTCTTACAAAAATTCTTCAACGCATGTCAACTTTGACAAAGACCTACTTCGATTAGTGGAGATACCACTATGATCTCCCGCCCTCCGACTGCTCAAGTCACCGTCTCTACAGTATATAAAGCCACGTCTACGGCCCTATGCTGACATTCTACAAGATTGAGTGGACTGAACACATCGACTTCCAGCTGAGGACTGATTACCCTCATACTCCTCCTATTCCTTACGCCTTCCTTCTTTGTATTGACTGATGCAGCCCACTGTGTGGCGAAACGTTTCCTGAATAAAGATTCCCATCTCTGCTAAGTGTCTCAACTACACTTGTCGGTTTTTCCAACCATTCATCACAACCTGTCTGACACGTGCAAAGCATCATGGGATCTTCTTACAAAGAATTCTTTCAACGCTTGTTCAACCTTGGACAAAGACCTACTTAGATTAGTGGATGAAACCACTATGATCCCGCCTTCCGTCTGCTTCAAAGTCACCCCACTACAAGTATAGAACCACGTCGACGGCCCCTATGCGGTTACATTCTACCAGATTGATGGACGAACACATCGACCTCCAGCTGAGGGACTGATTAACCTCATACCTCCTCCTTCCTAAACGCCTTCCTCTTTGCATTGGACTGATGAAGCCACTGTGTGGCGAAAAGTTTCCTGAATAAAAAGATTCCCATAACGCATCAGTGTCTCAAATCTTCAACTTGTCGGTTTTTCAAACCATTCATCACAACTGTCCTGACACTGCAGCATCATGGGTTCCTTCTTACAAAGAATTTTCTTCATCGCTTGTTCAACCTGGACAAAGAACCTACTTCGACAGTGGATGAATACCACTATAGACCCCGCCTCCGTCTGCTTCCAATCACCTCACTACAGTAAATAAGCCACGTCTAACGGCCCTATGCTGTACATTCCGACAAGATCGATGGACTGAACACATCGAATCCAGGCTGAGCACTGATAACCTCATACTCCTCCTTTCCTTACGCCATCCTCTTTGTATTGGACTGATGAAGCCACTGTGTGGCGAAACGTTTCTTGCATAAAGATTCCCATATGCTGCATAAGTGTCTCAATCTTCAACTTGTCGGTTTTCAAACCATTCTCATCACAACTGTCTGAACACTGCCAGCTTCATGGGAATCTTCTTAAAAAGAATTCTTCAACCGCTTGTTCAAAACCTTTGGACAAAGACCCTAACTTCGATTAGTGGGTGATACCACTATGATCCCGCCCCGTCTGCTTCAAGTTCACCCTCACTACAGTATATACGCCACGTCTACGGCCCTATGCTGTACATTCTACAAGATTGATGGACTGAACACATCGACTCCAGGCTGAGGGACTGATTACCTCATACTCCTTCCTTTCCTTATACGCCTTTCCCTCTTTGTATTGGACTTGATGAAGCCACTGTGTGGCGAAAATACGTTTCCTGAATAAAGATTCCCTAATGCTGCATAAAAGTGTCTCAATCTTCAACTTGTCGGTTTTTCAAACCATTCATCACATCAAGGACATCACCAGTAGTAGACAGGACAAGCCTCCATCCTCTGCAGGGGTATACATAATCCCTTGTAATGACTGGCAACAAGTTATAACGTGGGCGAAACATCAGGTACCTCCAAACACGTATATTCAGAACACCGTAAACCATACGCAAGCAGTCTGACGACATCAGAGAATGCCTGTGTACAACACCGTCATTCACACAATCACTTGAACTATTAGACTCCTGATACAAAAACCCAAGCATGATTCGGCACAGAGTGCAGGAATCTACACTATACCATGTGGGGGGTGTGGACAAAGATAAGTATGGGCAGGGGAACATCCAGAACTCTGGACATTAGATAGCAGAAAGAACACAAAATGCTGCAGAAATGATGACCGCAAAAACCGCCTGTGATTCAACAACATAGAGACATGTTGGACACCTCATGAAATCAATGAAGCTAAACTAGTTTATTAAAGAAGACGACTTAAGACGAGAAAATGCCATTGAACCTGCACTAATTTTCTGTCATAGTAACACTAATAAAGAAAAATCCGGTAGTTTTAACAGTATTTCAAAATTACTAAGCAAGAGGATATTACCCATCCTGGGAACTGGTGTTACTTGATGCCAGCAGGTCCCTCTCTTGCCTCACCTCCTTAGTTCCATTACTACTACTACTACTACTACTACTACCACCTCTACCCACGCATCACCTCACCTGACTCCCGCCACTATATATATGTGTGTTTTCTTAGTTTTCTCTGTATTAGGACTGAAGAAGCCACTCGTGGCGAAACGTTTCCTTTAATAAATGTCCCGAACTGTACATAAGTGTCTTTTTCCACATCTTCAACACACCCAGAGAAGACACTGCCGAGAAGAGATACATAGTCCTTCCCACCAACTCCATTGCCAAACATGTTTCCAACATCTTTGCCAAGTGTCTACCTCCACAACCACGACCATCAAGGACATCACCAGTAGTAGACAGGACAAGCCTCCATCCTCTGCAGGGGTATACATAATCCCTTGTAATGACTGCAACAAGTTATACGTGGGCGAAACATCAAGGGACCTCCAAACACGTATTTCAGAACACCAATACGCAAGCAGGTCTGACGACACAAGGAATGCCTGTGTACAACACAGTAATTCACACAATCACTTGATAAACTACAGAAACTCAAGACTTATCGCCACAGAAGACAACACTCAATACCGAAGAATCCTGGAATCATCACTTATTTCTATATCCGACAACTTCAACCAGAATAGTGGCTTCTATAACATAGCTGAACCACTTGCCAAGAAACTTCTTCATCGCTATCCCACATAAGAACACTGTAGAAGGTCTGCTCACAAACTTATCCAATCTCCTTTCCAAGCTACCCAAGTTTTTAGACTCTATAACACCACTCGGTACATCATCAGATGCAGCATTCTTCACCTGACCTCAGCATTCTGAACCGGACTATAAATACTCGCGTTCCTTCCACCCAGGTAGTTCTGTTTGTGACTTGAAAAAGCCCACTGTGTGGGCGAAACGTAGTCAATAAAGGATCACATTATACTGCATTTGTGTTTATATTCCCAGTAATCTATTTGCCTTATTACGTACGCTTAGGCATTGCTGTCTTGGTTTAAGGTTGCTGCTTACCATAACCCCCAAGTCCTTTTCACAATCTGTATGGTTAAGTTCTGCATTATTTAACTTATGGTTATGGACACTCCCGAGCTTCAGAACCTTGCATTTATCTACATTGAACTGCATCTGCCACTTTTCTGACCAAGAGTAGAGTTTGTCTAAATCCTCCTGAAGTTCCCTAACATCTACGTTTGAATCAATTATCCTACCTATCTTCGTGTCATCGGCGAATTTGCTCATATCACTAGTAATTCCTTCATCAAGATCATTGATATATATTATAAACAACAACGGGCCCAAGACTGATCCCTGTGGAACGCCACTTGTTACTGATCCCCACTCGGATTTAACCCCATTTATGGACACTCTCTGCTTCCTGTCTGTGAGCCATGATTCGATCCACGAGAGCAAACCCCTTCCCCCAATGCCATGAGCTGCTACTTTCTTCAACAGTCTTTGGTGCGGAACTCTATCAAAAGCCTTACTAAAATCTAAGTAAATAATATCAAATTCTTTATCGTGGTCAACAGCCTCAAAAGCTTTACTGAAGAAAGTTAATAAATTAGTTAGACAAGACCGGCCTCTTGTGGAAGTAGGTCGTGCCCAAGAATTAGGCAAGCGAAGAATTCCCAAGTATTAAGATCCCAAGAAGTTGCAGTGTCTGACAGGTTTGTAGATGAATACTTGGGAATTCTTCGCTTGCCTAATTCCTGGGCACGACCTACTTCCACATTGAACAAATGTGACACCGCCTATGACTGCTGCACCTCTCCTACCAAGGGTTTAAAAAGCTCCTTCTCCGCACGTATGCCGTATTCTATTCAAGATTGATGGACTGACCACATCGACTCAAGGTTGAGGGACTGATTACCTCATTCTACTCCTGTTCTTCAAGATTCTCCTTTGTATGGACTGATGAAGCCACTGTGTGGCGAAACGTTTCCTCAATAAAGATACCCAAGAGTTGCACATGTGTCTAATTTATCAACATGTCGGTTCTCTGAACCATTCGTATTTGCAAATACGCATGTGTTCAACATAGAGACGATGGAAATAAATGGTATAAAATACCGACACAATGGAAATATAAACACAAATGCAGTATAATGTGATCCTTTATTGACAACGTTTCACCCACACAGTGGGCTTTTTCAAGTAACATACGGATCTACATGGGTGAACATCAAAATGGTATACAATACCGACAGGTTGTTAGGTAAGACACATATGCAACAGTTAGACAACTTTATTCCGAAACGTTTCGCCTACACAGTAGGCTTCTTCAGTCGAATACAGAAAGTAGGCAGGAACGGTAGAGATGTGAAGACGATGTAATCAGTCCATCATCCTTGAAGTCGTAGAATTTGAGGTTGTCAGTCCCTCAACCTGGAGCAGTCCAGTTCCATAGTCAGGAACTATCTGAAGATCAAGCGACAGTGCAGAGACTTAAATACTGTCGGAAGGAGAGGTGCAGAGTAGTAGTAGTAGTGAAAATGTGGCCAGTGAGAGGTCATGTCCCTCTCAGATCCAACCCTTTTTCACTTGAAAAGCTTGTCCAAGGTGTTTTCTGTACCAAGATGCCATGTGTTGCCGTGTCTGACAGGATGAACATCAAAATGGTATACAATACCGACAGGTTGTTAGGTAAGACACATATGCAACAGTTAGACAACTTTATTCCGAAACGTTTCGCCTACACAGTAGGCTTCTTCAGTCGAATACAGAAAGTAGGCAGGAACGGTAGAGATGTGAAGACGATGTAATCAGTCCATCACCCTTGAAGTCGTAGAATTTGAGGTTGTCAGTCCCTCAGCCTGGAGCAGTCCAGTTCCATAGTCAGGAACTATCTGAAGATCAAGCGACAGTGCAGAGACTTAAATACTGTCGGAAGGAGAGGTGCAGAATAGTAGTAGTAGTGAAAATGTGGCCAGTGAGAGGTCATGTCCCTCTCAGATCCAACCCTTTTTCACTTGAAAAGCGATATGCTGAGGGACTGACAACCTCAAATTCTACGACTTCAAGGGTGATGGACTGATTACATCGTCTTCACATCTCTACCGTTCCTGCCTACTTTCTGTATTAGACTGAAGAAGCCTACTGTGTAGGCGAAACGTTTCGGAATAAAGTTGTCTAACTGTTGCATATGTGTCTTACCTAACAACCTGTCGGTATTGATACATTTGATGTTCATCCTGTC